>JAXCGZ010022866.1:0-20000 GCA_037179515.1 Halocaridina rubra
GTCCTTTCTCCAACAAAAGGACGATGGGACGATGTTTTAGCGTGACCCAACACCAAGGGTGCCAGGGACGAACTGGGAGTAAACATACTGGCAGATTTGTCTCCAGAAATACATATAAATGGCATAGTAAGGGCAGCATATGCATTCTTATCAAATGTAAGGGTAGCCTTCAGGCACATGGACAAGGAAATGTTCAGAAATATTTATGTAACCTATGTGAGGCCAAAAGTCGAATATGCAGCCCCCTTTTGGAATCCGCACTTGAAAAAGCACATAGCTAAGCTTGAAAAAGTTCAAAGACATGCCACGAAACTGGTGCCAGAAATACACAATCTCAGTTATGATGAGAGGCTGAGGGAATTAGACTTACCATCACTCGAAGCTAGAAGAGTAAGGTGGGATATGGTGACAGTCTTTAAATTCCTTCATGGTTATGATAGAGTGGATAGGGATCGATATTTTGATATGGCTGGCTCTAGAACTAGAGGTCATAGTTTGAAGCTTGGTAAGAAAACTTCTTCGCAGGATGTAAGGAAATACTTTTTCAGTGTAAGAGTAGTTGATAATTGGAATTGGCTAAGCGCGGAGGTAGTTAATGCCATCTCAATCCATAGTTTTAAGGACAGGTATGATAAGTATCGCTAAGTATAAAATGGAACCGATGAGGAGACGGGAAGATACGAGCTTTGGGCTCTTTCCCGTTAACACAATTAGGTAAACAATTAGGTAATCACACTTTTTTTTTAACTTTCTCTTTTATTATTTTCTTGTTTTGTATATATATTGAGTTAAATGTAAAGTCTGATCTTGTGATGACATACCTTGGTTAGAAGTGAGTTTATCAGTTAAGAAGAATAAATAGCAGAAGCAGGTGGGTGTCTCCTCAAATACAAATTCGAATAATCCTTCAATTGACTTTTGTTTTGTTTGCATTTTTTTCTTTTTTCCCTCATATTACGAAAGTCAAGTTTTTAAGTTAGAATGTGTGTTACCAGAAAAGAGATAAAGTGAGTCACAAAATAGCACTTATATGAAGATATAAAAATTGTGTGTCAAGCTTAAATAAAAGTTTTTCTCTCTTTTTTTTCTCTTTCTCTTCTTCTTTCTATATTCTGTGAAAGTTAAAGCATAAAAAAGAGGCCATCTCTGTCCCAAACCTCTCCCACCCATGGGTCGGGAGGAGGGGTAGCTATTAGGAGACTAAAACAGAAAATCAAGGATTTAGAGGCAATGGTTATAAGCCTTGATGATAAAATTCGGAATATGGATAGAGAAATGAAAGAGAATGAAACTCTCAGAGAGGAAATAAGATTTTTGGAGGAAGCAAATAAAGCACAAGGGCAGGAGAGAAAGGAACTAGAAAAACGAATAAAGAAGCTGGAAGGGGAAAAGAGTCAACTAGAAACCAGAATTTCTAAACAAGAAGATAAAAACAAACAGCTGAATGACAACATAAATGAATTAGATGTTAGTTCTCTGCTCTCTTCTGAGAGAGACGAGATTGCAGCTTGGAATGTCCAGATTAAGGAAAGCATTAAACAGATTAGAAAAGAGTTTCAGGAGCTGAATATGGAACATGATACGATGAAAACTTCCTTTGCTGATGCACTAAAGGGGAATGTGGCAGTAAAAAAGGCTTGTAAAGGTGGTGGCACTGGAAAACATACAAACAGTATTCAAAAAAATGAAAGACGTTGTGATGGAAAGGGCAAATCCATCGATTAAACAGGCACTTGATAAAGAGAAGACAGTGGTAATCTCAGGCATAATCGAATCCCAGGAGTCAACATGGCAGGGAAGACTTGAAGAAAATAAAGCTAGGGTTGTAGACCTGCTAAGAAAGCTTGGAGTAGTTTGTGGTCCTGAGGATATTGTAAACATTCACCAACTAGGCAAATATTCGAGGGAAGGAAAGTCGAGACCAACAAAAGTAACCTTTGAGAGAGGGGAAACATGTAGGGAAATATTGTTGAGAAAAAAGTCTAAAAGACCTTCAAGATTTCAAAGAAGTGTTCATTAGATAATACAGAACACAGGAAGAGATGGGAAAGATCAAAAACTTGTTGCAAGAGGCAAGATGGTTAAATGAGGAAAGAAATGAAGAAGAGAAGAAATATTTTTATTTCAGAGTTCTTATAGACAAAGGGGAGATAAAGAAGATAATGACAGAAGATCAGGGGATGGGGCCTCATTAAGATTGTTATACACAAATGCTGATGGATTAGCTGGTAAGGCAGTAGAATTAAAAGATAGGATTCACAACAGTAAGGCAGATATAGTAGCAATTATAGAGACTAAGTTGAGTGAGGACATAAACAGTGTCACAGTTTTTCCTAAGGGCTTCAGAATATTAAGGGTTGAAAGATCTGAGAGGACTGGTGGAGGGATAGCACTGCTCATAAGTGATAGGATTCAAGTTGAAGAAATAAACTCGGCTATAGAAAGTGAGTTCAAGGAATTTCTTGTTGCTTGCATAAATACTGGGTCAGAGAGCATTATAATAACTGTTGTATATAACCCACCAAGGAACCAGAATAGGCTAGAAGTTTATGAGGAAAGTCATATAGGTACTATTGAAGTCATAAACTCAGTTGTTAACATGGCACGGGCGAGAAAATGTAGGATTTTGATTATGGGAGATTTTAATCATAAAGAGATATTGGATAAATCTTGACCCACACAGTGGAGAGGACTCATTCGGGGCAAGATTCCTAGATTGCGTACAAGGGATTTCCTACACCAACATGTAATGGAACCAACAAGGGCCAGGGGTGGGGATGAGCCATCACTACTTGATCTGGTATTCAAAGATAATGTGTTGGATATTGAAAAAATTTAGTATGAACCACCAATTGGAAAGAGTGACCACTGTGTGTTGTTGATGGAGTATATCATTGAAGAAATTCTGCTTGAGAGTAGAGGCACTGAGGACGTAAGGAGGAACTATCCGAAAGGAGATTACATCAAAATGAATGAGCTTTTTGCAGTTATTGACTGGAGAACCTTATTTTACAACAAATCTGTACAAGAAATGTATGACATCTTTTGTGAGAAATATGGGAAGATAGTAGATTGCTGCATACCTGTCACCAAAGTGGGTGTAATTCATGCCAGAGAGAAATGGTTCGATAATGAGTGTAAAAGAGCTAAGGAGTGGAGAGACAAATGCTGGAAAAGGTATAGGAGGAGAAAAAACAAATGCCTGGCAAACCTACAAAAGAGCAAGAAATGACTACCTAAGTAAAACAAGAGAGGCAGAGAGAGACCATGAGAGGGACATCACCAGGAAGGCTAAAGAAAATCCCAAGCTTTTCCACAGCTTTATCAGAGGAAAACTGAAGGTAAAAGAACAGGTTTTAAGGCTAAAGAGAGCGGATGGAAGCATCACTGAGACGGATGAAGAGATCTGCAAAGAATTGAGCAAGGAGTTTCAGTTAGTATTTACAGTAGAAAATACCCCACTCCCTTAGATTACAGAGACAGAAGCACAAGGGCCGGTATTAGAGAACATCAACCTTACAGCCATAGAGGTATGCAAAGCGCTGATGGATTTAGATGTTCATAAAGCTATAGGTCCTGATGACATATCCCCTCATGTACTTAAAAAATGCGCAAACTCAATATCAGCTGCACTGGGTAGCATATTTAAAAAGTCACTGGAGTCAGGGGAGATTCCAAGATGCTGGAAACAAGCAAATGTGATACCTATCTTTAAAAAGGGAAGGAGGGATACGGCTCTGAACCATAGACCAGTTTCCTTGACCAGCATAGTTTGCAAAGTTATGGAGAAACTACTAAGGAAACATATCTCTCTTCACTTGGAATCCTTCAACTTTTTGTCAGTGAGGCAACATGGCTTCAGAGAAGGTAGATCAACAGTAACAAACTTATTAGAATTTTATGATGAGCTAAGCCGAATCTTACAGGAAAGAGAGGACTGGGCAGATTGCATATTCCTAGACTTCCAGAAAGCGTTTGACACTGTTTCACATGAGAGACTTATTAGGAAGCTGCAATCAATAGCTAGAATAGGTGGAAATGTCTTGGAATGGATAAAAACTTACTTAGAAGGAAGGGAACAGAGGGTTAGAGTAAGACACTCAGTATCTGAATGGAGAAGAGTTAGTAGTGGAGTTCCACAGGGTTCAGTTTTAGGGCCACATTTGTTCCTTGTATATATAAATTACCTATCAGAGTCTGTAAATTCATTCATTAATACGTTTGCAGATGATGCAAAGATTGTGAAGAAAGTATGAAACGAGAACAATGGTAGAGAACTTCAGGAAGATCTAAATAGTCTGCATGAGTGGTCAGAAAAGTGGCTAATGAAATTCATTACTTCAAAATGTAAGGTAATGAGAATGGGTACAAGTGCAAGAAGGCCCAAGCTTGACTACTCGGTGGCTGGAGTACAACTTCAAGAGACAGAAAATGAGAGAGATCTAGGAGTAAACATACTGTCCGATTTGTCTCCAGAAATACATATAAATGGCATAGTAAGGGCAGCATATGCATTCTTATCAAATGTAAGGGTAGCCTTCAGGCACATGGACAAGGAAATGTTCAGAAATATTTATGTAACCTATGTGAGGCCAAAACTCGAATATGCAGCCCCCTTTTGGAATCTGCACTTTAAAAAGCACATAACTGAGCTTGAAAAAGTTCAAAGACATGCCACGAAACTGGTACCAGAAATACGTAATCTCAGTTTTGATGAGAGGTTGAGAGACATAGACTTACCATCACTCGAAGCTAGAAGATTGAGGGGGGATATGGTAACAGTCTTTAAATTCCTTCATGGTTATGATAGAGTGGATAGGGACCGATATTTTGATATGGCTGGCTCTAGAACTAGAGGTCATAGTTTGAAGCTTCATAAGAAAACTTCTCTGCAGGATGTAAGGAAATGCTTTTTCAGTGTAAGAGTAGTTGATAATTGGAATTGGCTAAGCGAGGAGGTAGTTAATGCTATCTCAGTCCATAGTTTTAAGGACAGGAATGATAAGCATAACTAAGTAGAAAATGGAACCGATGAGGAGACGGGAAGATACGAGCTTTGGGCTCTTTCCCGTAAACACAATTAGGTAATTACAATTAGGTAATTACACTTATTAGAATTTTATGATGAAGCAAGCCGAATCTTACAGGAAAGAGAGGTCTCCGCAGATTATATATTCCTAGACTTCCAGAAAGCATTTCATACTGTTCCACATGGGAGACTTATTAGGAAGCTGCAAGCAATTGCTAGAATAGGTGGAAATGTCTTGAAATGGATAAAAACTTACTTAGAAGGAAGGGAATAGAGGATTAGAGTAAGACACTCAGTGTCTGAATGGAGAAGAGTAGTAGTGGAGTTCCACAGGGCTCAGTTTTAGGGCCACCTTTGTTCCTTGTATATGTAAATGACCTACCAGAGTCTGTAAATTCATTCATGAATATGTTTGCAGATGATGCAAAGATTGTGAAGAAAGTATGAAACGAGAACAATGGTCGAGAACTTCAGGAAAATCTAAATAGTCTGCACGAGTGGTCAGAAAAGTGGCTAATGAAATTCAATACTTGAAAATGTAAGGTAATGAGAATGGGTACAAGTGCAAGAAGGCCCAAGCTTGACTACTCGGTGGCTGGAGTACAACTTCAAGATACAGAAAATGAGAGAGATCTGGGAGTAAACATAATGTCCGATTTGTCTCCAGAAATACATATAAATGGCATAGTAAGGGCAGCATATGCATTCTTATCAAATGTAAGGGTAGCCTTCAGGCACATGGACAAGGAAATGTTCAGAAATATTTATGTAACCTATGTGAGGCCAAAACTTGAATATGCAGCCCCCTTTTGGATTCCGCACTTCAAAAAGCACATAGCTAAGCTTGAAAAAGTTCAAAGATATGCCACGAAACTGGTGACAGAAATACGTAATCTCAGTTATGATGAGAGGCTGAGGGAATTAGACTTACCATCACTCGAAGCCAGAAGATTGAGGGGGGGATATGGTAACAGTCTTTAAATTCCTTCATGGTTATGATGGAGTGGATTGGGATCGATATTTTGATATGGCAGTCTCTAGAACTAGAGGTCATAGTTTGAAGCTTCGTAAGAAAACTTCTTTGCAGGATGTAAGGAAATACTTTTTCAGTGTAAGAGTAGTTGATAATTGGAATTGGCTAAGCGAGGAAGTAGTTAATGCTATCTGAATCCATAGTTTTAAGGACATGTATGATAAGCATGACTAAGTAGAAAATGGAAGCGATCAGGAGATGGGAAGATACGAGCTTTGGGCTCTTTTCCGTAAGCACAATTAGGTAATCACACTCTCTCTCACACACACACACACACACACACACACACACACATATATATATATATATATATATATATATATATATATATATATATATATATATATATATATATATATATATATATATATATATATATATATATATATATATATATATATATATATATATATATATATATATATATATATATATATATATATATATATATATATATATATATATATATATATATATATATATATATATATATATATATATATATATATATATATATATATATATATATATATATATATATATATATATATATATATATATATATATATATATATATATATATATATATATATATATATATATATATATATATATATATATATATATATATATATATATATATTAACCAAATAAGCACATTACATATGCGAAAACATGAATAATTTTTTACCCCGACCGGGACTTGAACCTAGAACTTATAATTACTAAGTCAAGGCGCTACCAACTACACACCACGGAAGGTTAAAAGGAATCCAACCTTATAGCTTATATCTGCTATACTTAGGAATGAACGCATTCTATCTGGATGCCACTCTGTTCATATTACAGATTCCCCAACCTCACCCGTGGCTTCATTTTCGCATTTAATTCAATTCCCAATCTCATTCGGGCTATGCAATAACCAAATAAGCACATTGCGTATGTGACAACATGAATCATTCTTTACCCCGATCGGGATTTGAACCTAGGACTTATAATTACTAAGTCAAGGCGCTACAAACTACATACCACAAAAGGTTAAAAGGAATCCAACCTTATAGCTTATATCTGTTATACTTAGGAATGAACGCATTCTATCTGAATGCCACTATGTTCATATTACAGATTCCCCAACCTCACTCGTGGCTTCTCGAGTGAGGCTGGGGAATCTGTAATATGAACATACACACCTTATATAAGCTTTTGTACTTATATTAGGTTTGACAAAGAATTAAATCTTTCCCATTAGTCATTAATTATAAAATAGAAAGAAGTTGTATAAATAAGTCTTTGTATAATTTTTTGACATTTCTGCTATGGGTCAACAAGTCGGCTTAACTTAGTGCTGGTCTAGAGGCTGGATTAACCATTAGTTTTTCTGCAGGAAATGAAATCTATTCAGTTGCCAACAGGCAATGAAAGCGGCGACCCCATATGAGCAAGTAAAAGTTTTAGAAATAAAGAAAGAAGCTGTATCTTGGGTGTGGTCATTTCCCATTTGTTCATTTCTTTAATAAAAAGAACAGATAGAAGAAGAAGAAGAAGAAGAAGAAGAAGAAGAAGAAGAAGAAGAAGAAGAAGAAGAAGAAGAAGAAGAATAAGAAGAAGAAGAAGAAGAAAAATGCTTGTGACATGTTATGAAGGCTTCTCATGATGCTCACCCTGCCAAATTCTTTTTCCCCAGCCCTTGTAACCTAACCCCAACCCCAGCATTACCCAAAGTCTTACATAACTTTGTGTAGTTCCCTCCTAGATACAGTGATTTTGGCAAAAGACATCCACCACAAAGGCATTGTATATGTACAAGCATTTACGCTATCACTTATACTACTACTATTATTATTATTATTTTTATTATTATTATTATTATTATTATTATTATTATTATTATTATTATTATTATTATTATTATTATTATTATTATTATTATTATTATTATTATTTCGTACTGAATTGGAATTAATGGAGTTCATGCCTATAATTTTTCTGGCCAACAGATTATTTCTATCATATATAATGAGGGGGGGGGGTAAAGTCGCTAATCTTGGGCACATCAGACATTTAGAAATAGTATATATGGATGGTAAATGTGACTTATTTTCTGTTTATCTTCAGCGTACAGTAGGTATCGCCTCATGTGCAATGATTGAATAACAGATAAAGGCAGTAATATATATATATATATATATATATATATATATATATATATATATATATATATATATATATATATATATATATATATATATATATATATATATATATATATATATATATATATATATATATATATATATATATATATGCATATATATATATATATATATATATTATATATATATATATATATATATATATATATATATATATATATATATATATATATATATATATATATATATATATATATATATAGCAAGGGCATGCATTCAGGGATACGATTACATCTGCCAAAACAAGTCCTTCGCAAGAAGGCAACCGTCCTAGCCCTTGGTAGAAAAGGGAGTCCGTGACGTAAAACCGGAAAATAAATAAATATATATATATATATATATATATATATATATATATATATATATATATATATATATATATATATATATATATATATATATATATATATATATATATATATATATATATATATATATATATATATATATTCACATACACACACACACACACACACACACACATATATATATATATATATATATATATATATATATATATATATACATATATATATATATATATATATATATATATATATATATATATATATATATATATATATATATATATATATATATATATATATATATATATATATATGAATAATTTTTTACCCCGACCGGGACTCGAACCTAGGACTTATAATTACTAAGTCAAGGCGCTACCAACTACACACCACAGAAGGTTAAAAGGAATCCAACCTTATAGCTTATATCTGCTATACTTAGGAATGAACGCATTCTAACTGAATGCCACTATGCTCATATTACAGATTCCCCAACCTCACTCGTGGCTTCATTTTTGCATTTAATTCAATTCCCAATCTCATTCGGGCTATACAATAATCAATTAAGCACATTACATATGTGAAAACATGAATCATTTTTTACCCCGACCGGCACTCGAACCTAGGACTTAAAATTACTAAGTCAAGGCACTACCAACTACACACCACAGAAGGTTAAAAGGAATCCAACCTTTTAGCTTATATCTGCTAATCTTAGGAATGAACACATTCTAACTGAATGCCACTATGCTCATATTACAGATTCCCCAACCTCACTCATGGCTTCATTTTTGCATTTAATTCAATTCCCAATCTCATTCGGGCTATACAATAATCAATTAAGCACATTACATATGTGAAAACATGAATCATTTTTTACCCCAACCGGGACTCGAACCTAGGACTTATGATTCATGTTTTCACATATGAAATGAGCTTAATTGATTATTGTATAGCCCGAATGAGATTGGGAATTGAATTAAATGCGAAAATGAAGCCACGAGTGAGGTTGGGGAATCTGTAATATGAGCATAGTGGCATTCAGTTAGAATGCGTTCATTCCTAAGTATAGCAGATATAAGCTATAAGGTTGGATTCCTTTTAACCTTCCGTGGTGTGTAGTTGGTAGCGCCTTGACTTAGTAATTATAAGTCCTAGGTTCGAGTCCCGGTCGGGGTAAAAAATGATTCATGTTTTCACATATGTAATGTGCTTAATTGATTATTGTATAGCCCGAATGAGATTGGGAATTGAATTAAATGCGAAAATGAAGCCATGAGTGAGGTTGGGGAATCTGTAATATGAGCATAGTGGCATTCAGTTAGAATGCGTTCATTCCTAAGTATAGCAGATATAAGCTATAAGGTTGGATTCCTTTTAACCTTCTGTGGTGTGTAGTTGGTAGTGCCTTGACTTATTAATTATAAGTCCTAGGTTCGAGTCCCGGTCGTGGTAAAAAATGATTCATGTTTTCACATATGTAATGTGCTTAATTGATTAATATATATATATATATATATATATATATATATATATATATATATATATATATATATATATATATATATATATATATATTAAAAGCAAGCGTACTCTCACATTACCTGACAATATATATATATATATATATATATATATATATATATATATATATATATATATATATATATATATATATATATATATATATATATATATATATATATATATATATATATATATATATATATATATATATTTATATATATATATATATATATATATATATATATATATATATACAGCAAATATTCGCTATTTCCCGACTGATAGTCAACCAAAGTTGTGATTACCTAATTGTGTTTACGGGAAAGAGCGCAAAGCTCGTATCTTCCCGTCAACTGATCGGTTCCATTTTCTACTTAGTCATACTTATCATACCTGTCCTTAAAACTATGGATTGTGATAGCATTAATTACCTCCTCGCTTAGCGAATTCCAATTATCAACTAATCTTACACTGAAAAAGTATTTCCTTACATTACATCCTGCAAAGAAGTTTTCTTATGAAGCTTCAAACTATGACCTCTAGTTCTAGAGCCAGCCATATCAAAATATCGATCCCTATCCACTCTATTATAACCATGAAGGAATTTAAAAACTGTTACCATATCCCTCTTAATCTTCTTGCTTCGAGTGATGGTAAGTCCAATTCTCTCAGCCTCTCATCATAAATGAGATTGCGTATTTCTGGCACCAGTTTCGTGGCATGTCTTTGAACTTTTTCAAGCTTAGTTATGTGCTTTTTGAAGTGCGGATTCCAAAAGGGGGGCTGCATATTCGAGTTTTGGCCTCACATAGGTTACATAAATATTTCTGAACATTTCCTTGTCCATGTGCCTGAAGGCTACCCTAACATTTGATAAGAATGCATATGTATGTATGAGAGAGAGAGAGAGAGAGAGAGAGAGAGAGAGAGAGAGAGGAGAGAGAGAGAGAGAGAGAGAGAGAGAGAGAGAGAGAGAGAGAGAGAGAGAGAGAGAGTCACAAGCACTGATGGTGTTGTAACAATGCAGTCTTCCGGGATGCAGTGCTTACCGGTTCCCCACCACTTAACCTCTCCCTCTTCCCCCCTCCCTTTCTCCTTCTCTTTCCTAGTTTTACTGTTACTAGGCAGGGCAGCAATTAGGGGGAGTTTAAATCCGAGGAGTGAGCTGAAAGATAAATAAAATTATGAAGAAAGATAGATAGATAGGTGTAAATAAATTTCAAATTGACACGAGAGAGAGAGAGAGAGAGAGAGAGAGAGAGAGAGAGAGAGAGAGAGAGAGAGAGAGAGAGAGAGGATATGTAGCTTATCTGAGTGTAGGGGAAGAGATGATCTTTCATGCCGCCCTTGATCTTCCACGTAGCAACAGTGTTGCTGTTTCTTGCAAGCGGTCGAACAGGAGGGAGAGAAGTGGGGGGTTTCCTCTCTCTCTCTCTCTCTCTCTCTCTCTCTCTCTCTCTCTCTCTCTCTCTCTCTCTCTCTCTCTCTTAGCTGCTACCTATATTAAGACTTCAAGGTTCATAACCTTTATAAAATGAAATGCTCATTGACATAAGACCTAACAGTTTTGCAAGAGCTTCTTCTATTTCTTCTTCTTCTTATTCTTCTTCTTCTTCTTCTTTATACTAAGTACAATAGTACATCACCTTCCATTCTGACGTATTAGAGTTTACTCATTTCTCTGTAAACACACATCCTGCCCAGAAAATACATGGGGTAAGTATCAGTTACACCACTTGACTTTCCTGCACTACGTGGGCTATTTCTATTTCACTTTATTTCTTAACTTTTATTTTTCTACGACACTCCCCGTCACCACCCTGAAATATTATATTTCAGAAGAAGCATTGAACTTTTTTTGAGAGCCTTATTATTTGTAACTATTATAATTAATAAAAAAAAAAGAAGGAGCAGAGCTATCTAATCTGATGACTTAAGACATACAGTTTCATATAATTATCTAAACTGATTACTTATCACTTATCTCTTTTAAGGAGTATCAAAATTTCCCTATGCTCATTAATGCTTACTAAAGTTTTATGAAAGAAATTCTATTGTCAATGGACGTAATACAAATAAAACATTTGTTTTTTGAAAAACGATTAACAAAAGAAAAATATGTTCCTTACAATAAGAATTCTAATTAAAGAAAAAAAATAAAAATTAAGTATTCAAAATTACAATATACAGCTAGTAATCATTGACAAAATTATTTAAGAAAAAATGCTAATTAAAATGGGGGTAATACCCAATTAACATAAAATACAGTTTGATATGATCTCTACAAAGATTCAGTAATAAAAACGATTATCATAATAAAAAAAACATAACTATTCACAATTACAGTATGTAACTACTAATCAATGACAAAATGATTTCAGCAAAAACTCATTAAAAATAGTTACAATACCCAATTAACATAAAATACAGTTGGATGTGATCTCTGCAAATATCCAGTAATAAAACAATTATCATCTTGCAAAACAGAAATCATCATATGCACAATTGATAAATGACAACTATTCATTAATGACATTTACTATATTAAACTTGGGGTATATAGTTATATCTCTATATATTACTCTTAGGGGAGGCTTTGAGGCATATTCCCACACCTAATTCCGCCAAACCCCTCATCTTCTACACTACGAGGTAGGTCCAGGTTGTAACCCCGTACTGAGACTTCTGTTTCTGGAGACCGGCCGGACAACAGGAGAGCGTCGATATATCTGTCATGAACCTCTTCCTCCCTTGCATTTTACAAATCTCGAGGTGGTCTTAAGACCATTTTACCTCTCACATAACCTGCTGTCAAAGATGGATCTCCCTCCAGCTGAAAATCTGCAATATGAACATAGCCTGGAGTAGATTCTAGGGAAACTAGGGCCTAATGTCGCTGTTACAAATGCAAGAGAGGATAGATATAACCTCTGAGTACAAACAACAGCCATATGTAAGCACTCAAAGTATACTTCGCCTCCCCTGCATTTGCAGGCACTTGCAATTTCTCCAATGGGTAAAAAGGGACTGGTTTGTGAAAAAAATTTTTTTTATTGCAGGTCGGGGCTGCCTGGAAATAGGGGGGTAATTGTAAGGATGTGTCTACACCATTAGATTATTATTCTAAGATACTTAAGACATAGCTGAGTAACTGATACATAACATTAATATACTATAGATATCAAAAAGAAAAGTCATGAAATGCTGAGAACAGCCACTAAAGATATATTCTAATTAGCAGTGACTACAGTAGCTTAAAGGCATGAATTCAAAATAAAAACACGAATCATTTGGTTACTGTTGATATCATTACGAAAACAATAATAAGCAAAAGGGCCATGGAGTGATAGCAACAATAACAGCCAACGTAATAATAATGACAATAATAATAATCATGATCATAATAAGAATAATAATAAAAGAAATAAAAATACTAAATCAGGAATAGCAGTAAATATACAAATGATACTGGAATTTTGAGGCAAGAACAGAGTTCTATACTTGTATTCCATAATGATGCTCATTTTAAATCAATCTCTCTTGGTCAGTCTCTTTTACTATTTGAATTTCTGCAGTCAATATATATATATATATATATATATATATATATATATATATATATATATATATATATATATATATATATATATATATATATATATATATATGGGAGCATAGTCATCAACCTTCTTGTTGCTCAATTTGTCAGTGGGAGCTTATTTATTTTCCAAGACAGTTGCAATATGTGGCAGAAAAACTCATAATAATTCAGTTCAACTTCTTTCTTACCAGTATTTATGCAATATCAGCATGCAAAAACTTATCAAATATAATAAAGCTTGGACACATTTATCATCTAGCAAATTTGCAAAAGAATTAAAAAAAATCAATAATTATAATACTCTGTCAACATAAAGAAATAACATGTTTCAGTACGGAAGAGGCAAAAGACGCTAGAGAGAGGGAGTCAAATTATTTTCTTCAAAACGAAAACGTATATTTTTCGCTTGTAGGGCCCCTTTTTATGACTTGCCTTCCTGCCCAAATATACAAGAAAAACAAATTTGCAACTATGTGTTTACACTCACCACTCAAGCTTTTGTTTTCTAGTGTCAATAAAAAATAGAAACAAAATAACTTAGTATACGAATAAAGAGACATCAAAGTGTAAATCCATTCTTTCTCTGTTTAACATTGCAAATAATGTAAAATCATATTAGATAATTATAGTTAATAAAATTTAACTCTCAGAAGCTTAACAAGCATTGTAAATTAAAAATATTTTACACTAAAGCTGATATCTCAAGAGAATATTTCTTAGTTTTCTTTATTTATCTCTACTACTATCACAAAATTTACGATCATCCTCTCTTAATAATCGATATAAAAGGACTTAAGTATGATTGTTTTAAATTTCAAACTGAAAATATACACTTTGAGAATCTCAATTATCTTAATTAGCTCAATTGTAATTATAAATTTCATGACAATGACTACTTAACAATAATTATCTCTAGATTAGCTTCTCAAAATCGTTAATATTTGTATCTCTTCGAAATGTTACAATTATAATATGTAGGCTGATATACACTTTAAAAAATATATATATATATATATATATATATATAAAAATGTGTATCTGAAAAAAAATATAAAAAGCTTGTATCTGTGCATGTAGTAATAAAGTTTAAAAATAATATTTCATTTGCAACATTAAAGAATGAATTTTGCTTAAGTTTCATAATCTCTTAAGGAATCATATGAAAAATGATAACATATACATTCTTCTATGAACTCATATTAAAATTTTTTCTAGAGACTATTCAACAGAATTACCACAGGAGACAGGGGGGAAGTTATGTATTTTTCCTCCTTTTCTATACTTACGATCGTGTAGGTACTTAACTACCCACTTTTTTACTCTCTTTTCTTTTCCTACCTACAATACTGCTCAATATTTGTCTTCTGGACTTCAGATGGCTAGCTTTTGCGGGGAGATTTGAGTGCAGGCACTGTTCCTCCCCTGTCTCTTCAGTTTCTGGATCGATTTCATCTCTTTCAAATACAGGAATCGGCTGCGAAACATTCTTGTTGTCATTTCTTGTGAGCTTATGCTCCCTTCTTTATGACCAAACTGAAATAATGGTGACAATCCTTATCATGGCTTAAACTTCAAAGTTTTATTTTATCCATTCAGAGCATATTCTTTTGGACAAATAATGTACATACTGCAGCTAGAAAAAAAATAAAAAATCATTCATAGATTCGCATCCTTTATCACTTAATATGTCTCTTGGAATTTTCAAAAATCGAATAATAATCTCATTGGCGGACTAGGGGACACAAAAAAAATAAAATAGAATCTGCATCTAGGCCATACCTGGGCAGGCGGAGCATCATGTTCCCTCAAATATATCTCTTAATAGATATTGCAACGACTACAGCACCTCCCATTAAAACTATGCGCATATCAACATATACACCTTCTTCAGTCGCATATGGCTTGCATTAAGACACGTGTGGCGCAGGGGAGGACTCCTCCCAGACTCAGTCCCCATCCTGCTTCTTGACGAACTTCTCGTGACTCCACTCACAAGCATTTTCCCCATCCCATGATAACCCCTGTCAGTCATACTCATTCTCTCTCTCACTCATTCACACTCACAACTCACACTCTTTATACATTTTCCCCAGTCACTCTTCTGTGTACCCAGCGCGGGTTTCTCTTCCTGTCACTCTGAAGGAGTGTGTGCATGAAATCGCGATCGACCTGGGCAGTCGCATGACTGTGTCAACGGTCCTAGGTCCTCTCTATACTCCCCATCTACGGTATGGTAGGGTGACACCCTACCCTCCCTATCACCGCACGTTTACTCTACTCTCTTTCTCCACCTGCATAACATTTTAATGAACAGAAAAACTCACTATATCAAACAGCAATAGTCTTAATAACATAAAAAAAATCTCTAATTCTTCAAAGGAAATGACATACACGTATTTTAATCACAAAAAAATCAGCACAGTAACATTACTTTATAATAACGAATTTGAGAGATCGAACAGTCATTTTCGCATTTCTTTCTTGGAAAATATTACGCGTGATAAGAGAAAAACCTTAAAAGCGGATTAAAAAATGTTTCTCAATATAATTCTTACGCACATTTCGGAGTATATAAAAACTATGCAACTTGTATTTTATTCTTAAACACTGTCACCTTCACAAAAGTTACTCGGTAAAATATTATCTACTTTCGCTTTAAGAAATTAATATAACATTGATATGACACGTACATAAATTTTTTCTATTAAAATCAATACCTTTGCCTGCTCAATACTTAACACAGGCAATACTAAAAATAAATTGAACACTCTTCAAATGCAATTACTCATTATATTGTTCAAATTGTAAAAAAATTCAAGTTTATTACTGCTTATAGCTATTAGTACAAATTATCCAGGTTAGTAATGGGTTGTACAAACGTACAAATTGTAAATAATGTTTTTATCAAAATATGTAATCATTGTAAATAGATAGTAATTTAGTAATTATTAAGTCATTTTAAAATTGTATTTAATGGGTCAATAATTACTCTTGGGTTGTTTGTAACTCCTCCCACTGAAATAGCTGTACATATAAATAACCCTGAATTTGATCATTAAATTAGTTCAATATTCTGCTTGTGTTGGTGAACATTCTCTTTTATATATTAAGTAAAATAACTCTTGCTGTCCATTTGATGTAGTGAAGTAATTACGGTCGTTACATTAGTGACCCCGGAGTGTTTCTATCTCTCACCCACGCCATGGCAGACATCAAACCTTCTACAGTGGCAACAGACCTTATTGCTAACTTCAAACTCCCGACGTTCTCCTCCATCGACGCCCACATCTGGTTCCGACGTGCAGAAATACAATTTTGTTTAAAGAGGATCACAAATTCTGGAACACAAGCTGATCATGTTTTATCATCCATTCCTGACACACTCTCTCCCCAGATATCAGACTGGTTGGAATCCCAGGGTGACAATGCCATTGCAAACCAGGAATTGAAAACCTTCCTCTTGAAGAAATTCTCTCCATCTCCAGAGAAAAGAGTTAATATTATATTTGACCTTTTAAAAGAGGCACTAGGTGATCAGCGCCCTTGTGATGCACTTGCTGAGATGAGAGCTATTGTTTATCTTCCTCCCGACAGTTTGGGTACCAGTCAGACGATAGATGTACTCCTAGCCCTTTGGATACAGCGTCTTCCTGAATCTGTCCATGCTGCAATCATAGATTTTTCGACTTTCGATGATGCAGCTCTGGCAGCCCGTGCAGACAGTCTTCTCGATGCACACAATGCAGCTAGTCGTCCACCAATATATTCCAGCACACCTCCTAACATTACCAATATCAATCACATGTACTCCAGCCCTCCAGACAAAGCCGTCGCTGCTATTAATTTACTAAAACCATATGCCCTTTTATATGCGGGGTGGCTGAGTCAAAGCACAACTACGAAGTAAAATGGAGGAGTCGTCTGACCTCAATTTCTTTTAATAATTGTCCCTTTACTCACTGGATAAAAATTACAAGTACTTAGCCATTTTGGGATGCTGCTTGAAGAACGTCATGGCCACCGGCACTGGAGGAGGGGGTTTTCCTTTCTTCTGGGCTCTTGGAATTTCTCGCTGACATCATCCATACGTCTCGTAAAATCGCCGATTCTCCATCACAGGCATTGTCTTTGTCGAATTCAGCAACTAATAACGCCGGGTAGGGGCGTTGTTTCTGAAAGCCACATTCACAGTGCAGCGCATGGTGAAATACTTGAATTGGGTTGAATTTTTCTCCCCGTTGACGTTTCTCAGCCTTCGTGAACAAAGTTTCAGCAACTTTCCTTCTGAGTCAAAATGTATAGGACAATTCTTACTGCAGGGCACCTTGCCTATATGGGGACGTGGGTGAGGTATGACTAGCTGTGCTTTCTTGATACTCCGAGTGTCGTCGGAGCCTGAGGTGTCGCTCTCGGCATCGCCGTCCACGTCGCCATTGCCACACTACCTCTCCTTGAGGGTGCGATCTCGCCGTTAGTTTTTAGGCATCTTGAAGTTTCTTCTTGCTCAAGGATTTGATGAATCTTTTCTACCTTCGACATTGCTTCCAGAAATACGTTTTTATCTGTTTCTAGCATGTTTCATGGCACGAGATGCACTGACATAAATTTCTTCTTGTCTCTTCATGGTAATTTAGGCGTGATCATACTGCGCTGCCCCCACTGTTGTATTAGAGTTTATTCTAATACCAGAATAACTGGAAGTTTGTAGAGTTATATCTCACCAGAATATCACCAATGTTGTATTATTGTTCTTAATTTAGTAATTACTTAGGGTAGCGTTATAACAGATATGCATCGTCTAGTTTATATTTGTTTATTTAGTTCTAAACTTATTCTACACCTCAAAGCTCCCCGTCTACACCTCAAAGCTCTCCGTCCCCTTAAGGTAAAATTCTAAGAGATCTTATTCTTGCCCCGATCAAGTTCTAACTGACTCTCTAAACTCTCACTAACTCTTACTTTCTTGTATGACCAAGATGGCAAGGTGTGGTAGGTTTGGACAGCCTTGCCAATAGGCTTCCAGAGAAAAGGGAGTTCCTTCCCATTTTAGGTGGTGCCAAGGCAGGGCTATCAAGAATGCCTATTGGGTACAAGGAGGGCCTATATGTGTATTTTCCAGGGGCATGTACATACGCACATGTAGATGTTTGTGTTCGGCTCTCATGGGTATGTCTTAAACTTTGTGAAAATTTTGACCTCAATCGGCAACTGGCGCCTATTTGTTAGGGGCCTATGGATTGAGTCATATATCTTGTTGTCATTTCTCCAGAAAATACAAGGGGGAAATATCAGTTACACCACTTAAACCTCCTACACCACGTTGGCTATTTCTATTTCACTTTATTTCTTAACCTTTATTTTTTATGACAATTTTAAATTAATTAATTGCTTCTTAAAGGTCATATGAATATATATATATATATATATATATATATATATATATATATATATATATATATATATATATATATATATATATATATATATATATATATATATATATATATATATATATATATATATATATATATATATATATATATATATATATATATATATATATATATATATATATATATATATATATATATATATATATATATATATATATATATATATATATATATATATATATATATATATATATATATATATATATATATATATATATATATATATATATATATATATATATATATATATATATATATATATATATATATATATATATATATATATATATATATATATATATATATATATATATATATATATATATATATATATATATATATATATATATATATATATATATATATATATATATATATATATATATATATATATATATATATATATATATATATATATATATATATATATATATATATATATATATATATATATATATATATATATATATATATATATATATATATATATATATATATATATATATATATATATATATATATATATATATATATATATATATATATATATATATATATATATATATATATATATATATATATATATATATATATATATATATATATATATATATATATATATATATATATATATATATATATATATATATATATATATATATATATATATATATATATATATATATATATATATATATATATATATATATATATATATATATATATATATATATATATATATATATATATATATATATATATATATATATATATATATATATATATATATATATATATATATATATATATATATATATATATATATATATATATAT
>JAXCGZ010022866.1:27500-35000 GCA_037179515.1 Halocaridina rubra
CATGTAATGGAACCAACAAGAGCCAGGGGTGGGGATGAGCCATCACTACTTGATCTGGTGTTCACAGATAATGTGTTGGATATTGAAAATATTGAGTATGAACCACCAATTGGAAAGAGTGACCACTGTGTGTTGTTGATGGAGTATATCATTGAAGACATTCTTCCTGAGAGTAGAGGCACTGAGGACATGAGGAGGAACTATCAGAAAGGAGATTACATCAAAATGAATGAGCTTTTTGCAGTTATTGACTGGAGAACCTTATTTTACAACAAATCTGTACAAGAAATGTATGACATCTTTTGTGAGAAATATGGGAAGATTGTAGATTGCTGCATACCTGTCACCAAAGTAGGTGTAATTCATGCCAGAGAGAAATGGTTCGATAATGGGTGTAAAAGAGCTAAGGAGTGGAGAGACAAATGCTGGAAAAGGTATAGGAGGAGAAAAAACATAAATGCCTGGCAAACCTACAAAAGAGCAAGAAATGACTACCTAAGTAAAAGGAGAGAGGCAGAGAAAGATTATGAGAGGGACATCACCAGGAAGGCGAAAGAAAATCCCAAGCTTTTCCACAGCTTTATCAGAGGAAAACTGAAGGTAAAAGAACAGGTTTTAAGGCTAAAGAGAGCGGATGGAAGCATCACTGAGACGGACGAAGAGATCTGCAAAGAATTGAACAAGGAGTTTCAGTCAGTATTTACAGTAGAAAATACCCCACCCCCTCAGATTGCAGTGATAGAAGCTCAAGGGCCGGTATTAGAGAACATCAACCTTACAGCCACAGAGGTATGCAAAGCGCTGATGGATTTAGATGTTCATAAAGCTACAGGTCCTGATGACATATCCCCTCATGTGCTTAAAATATGCGCAAACACAATATCAGTGGCACTAAGTATCATATTTAAGGAGTCATTGGAGTCGGGGGAGATTCCAAGATGCTGGAAACAAGCAAATGTGATACCTATCTTCAAAAAGGGAAGGAGGGATACGGCTCTGAACTATAGACCAGTTTCCTTGACCAGCATAGTTTGCAAAGTTATGGAGAAACTACTAAGGAAACATATCTCTCTTCACTTGGAATCCTTCAACTTTTTGTCAGTGAGGCAACATGGCTTCAGAGAAGGAAGATCAACAGTAACAAACTTATTAGAATTTTATGATGAGGTAAGCCAAATCTTACAGGAAAGAGAGGGCTGGGCAGATTGCATATTCCTAGACTTCCAGAAAGCGTTTGACACTGTTCCACATGGGAGACTTATTAGGAAGCTGCAATCAATGGCTAGAATAGGTGGAAATGTCTTGGAATGGATAAAAACTTACTTAGAAGGAAGGGAACAGAGGGTTAGAGTAAGACACTCAGTGTCTGAATGGAGAAGAGTTAGTAGTGGAGTTCCACAGGGTTCAGTTTTAGGGCCACTTTTGTTCCTTGTATATGTAAATGACCTACCAGAGTCTGTAAATTCATTCATGAATATGTTTGCAGATGATGCAAAGATTGTGAAGAAAGTAAAAAACGAGAACAATGGTAGAGAACTTCAGGAGGATCTAAATAATCTGCATGAGTGGTCAGAAAAGTGGCTAATGAAATTCAATACCTCAAAATGTAAGGTAATGAGAATGGGTACAAGTGCAAGAAGGCCCAAGCTTGACTACTCGGTGGCTGGAGTACAACTTCAGGAGACAGAAAATGAGAGAGATCTAGGAGTAAACATATTGGCAGATTTGTCTCCAGAAATACATATAAATGGCGTAGTAAGGGCAGCATATGCATTCTTATCAAATGTAAGGGTAGCCTTCAGGCACATGGACAAGGAAATGCTCAGAAATATTTATGTAACCTATGTGAGGCCAAAACTCGAATATGCAGCCCCCTTTTGGAATCCGCACTTGAAAAAGCACATAGCTAAGCTTGAAAAAGTTCAAAGACATGCCACAAAACTGGTGCCAGAAATACGCAATCTCGGTTATGATGAGAGGCTGAGGGAATTAGACTTGCCATCACTCGAAGCTAGAAGAGTAAGGGGGGATATGGTGACAGTCTTTAAATTCCTTCATGGTTATGATAGAGTGGATAGGGATCGATATTTCGATATGGCTGGCTCTAGAACTAGAGGTCATAGTTTGAAGCTTCGGAAGAAAACTTGTTTGCAGGATGTAAGGAAATACTTTTTCAGTGTAAGAGTAGTTGATAATTGGAATTCGCTAAGCGAGGAGGTAGTAAGTGCTACCTCAATCCATAGTTTTAAGGACAGGTATGATAAGTATCACTAAGTCTAAAAATGGAACCGATCAGGAGACCGGAAGATACGAGCTTTGGGCTCTTTCCCGTAAACACAATTAGGTAATCACAATTAGACAATTAGGTAATCACAGCATATGCATTCTTATCAAATGTAAGGGTAGCCTTCAGGCACATGGACAAGGAAATGTTCAATATTTTGGTATGGCTGGCTCTAGAACTAGAGGTCATAGTTTGAAGCTTCGTAAGAAAACTTCCTTGCAGGATGTAAGGAAATACTTTTTCAGTGTAAGAGTAGTTGATAATTGGAATTGGCTAAGCGAGGAGGTAGTTAATGCTATCTCAATCCATAGTTTTAAGGACAGGTATGATAAATATCACTAAGTATAAAATGGAACTGATGAGGAGATGGGAAGATACGAGTTTTGGGCTCTTTCCCGTAAACACAATTAGGTAATCACAAACACACACACACACACACACACACACACACACACACACACACACACACACACACACACACACACAGCATATGCATTCTTATCAAATGTAAGGGTAGCCTTCAGGCACATGGACAAGGAAATGTTCAGAAATATTTATGTAACCTATGTGAGGCCAAAACTCGAATATGCAGCCCCCTTTTGGAATCCGCACTTGAAAAAGCACATAGCTAAGCTTGAAAAAGTTCAAAGACATGCCACGAAACTGGTGCCAGAAATACGCAATCTCAGTTATGATGAGAGGCTGAGGGAATTAGACTTACCATCACTCGAAGCTAGAAGAGTGAGGGGGGATATGGTGACAGTCTTTAAATTCCTTCATGGTTATGATAGAGTGGATAGGGATCGATATTTTGATATGGCTGGCTCTAGAACTAGAGGTCATAGTTTGAAGCTTCGTAAGAAAACTTCTTTACAGGATGTAAGGAAATACTTTTTCAGTGTAAGAGTAGTTGATAATTGGAATTGGCTAAGTGAGGAGGTAGTTAATGCTATCTCAATCCATAGTTTTAAGGACAGGTATGATAAGTATCACTAAGTATAAAATGGAACCGATCAGGAGACGGGAAGATACGAGCTTTGGGCTCTTTCCCGTAAACGCAATTAGGTAATCACACACACACACACACACACACACACACACACACACACACACACACACACACACACACACACACACAGCATATGCATTCTTATCAAATGTAAGGGTAGCCTTCAGGCACATGGACAAGGAAATGTTCAGAAGTATTTATGTAACCTATTTGAGGCCAAAACTCGAATATGCAGCTCCCTTTTGGAATCCGCACTTGAAAAAGCACATAGCTAAGCTTGAAAAAGTTCAAAGACATGCCACGAAACTGGTGCCAGAAATACGCAATCTCAGTTATGATGAAAGGCTGAGGGAATTAGACTTACCATCACTCGAAGCTAGAAGAGTGAGGGGGGATATGGTGACAGTCTTTAAATTCCTTCATGGTTATGATAGAGTGGATATTGATCGATATTTTGATATGGCTGGCTCTAGAACTAGAGGTCATAGTTTGAAGCTTCGTAAGAAAACTTCTTTGCAGGATGTAAGGAAATACTTTTTCAGTGTAAGAGTAGTTGATAACTGGAATTCGCTAAGCGAGGAGGTAGTTAATGCTATCTGAATTCATAGTTTTAAGGACAGGTATGATAAGTATCACTAAGTATAAAATGGAACCGATCAGGAGACGGGAAGATACCAGCTTTGGGCTCTTTCCTGTAAACACAATTAAGTAATCACAATTAGGTAATCACATATACATATATATGCTATATATAAAAAAGTTTATATTCACTGCACCATATGTAATTGTATATTATTTTGTTTGAGACTTAATATTTATATTCTCAACTGCATCTTTACAAGGTAAGACCCAACCTCTGGTGGGTGACCCATTCAAGAATCCACTGGGGGAACAAATCAATCTCAACTTAGTGCCGGTTCCAAGCCCAGATCACGGTAAGCGTCGGTGCCAGGAAGAGCATGCGGCCGTAAAATTAAGCTATACCAACACAAGCTCCCACAGGGTAGTGCAAACAGCGACCCAATAAAACATAGGGAAAATGCTGCCGGGATGGAAGTAGCAGCTCACCTAGGAGGTCCATAGATAAATAAATAAGTAAAGCAGTCTATTTATAATATATTAACAAATTTATAAAAATCTATCAATATATAAGGCGTCTATTCAATATTAAGCTAATTGTCTTAATTTTGAAGCATATTTAAAAGCATTTACAAAAATATCAAGCAATGTTCATGAAAGAATGACATCCCCAAAAAAATATCAATAAATACTGTATATATTCAAGCCAAATTTACTGAAACTTCAATAAACATTATCATACATGACTAGACGTAACAAAACTATTATGCAAATTACACTTAAGAATGAATATACAGTACTTACGTTGTGTAGATGAGGTCACTGAAGGAAGACTCTTTAATTTGCAATCTTAGCAAAATTCACTCTTGCTTAAACCTGAAAAGTAACTGAAAAAGCATATGCAAAATTCACAACTCCTGGAACCTGAAAAGTAACTGAAAAAGGGTATGCAAAATTTACACCTCCTGAAACCTGAAATGTAATTGAAAAAAAAACATATTATAAGTGCAAACAGGAAAAGGCATACCTTGGACGCCCTCTATCGATGAAGCTGAAGTCTTGAGGATACTGATGCTTATACTATATAGTTTAATGAGCCAAAAGGTCAATATAATGAGTTTTATTGACATGAAGGAATATATGACGTTATAAATCTTGACATATACATATACATTAGCCGCAAACCTCTTGTAAAGGAGGTGGTTGAGTCAAAGCATATATATTCACAAGCAGACAAACATATATATATATATATATATATATATATATATATATATATATATATATATATATATATATATATATATATATATATATATATATATATATATATATGTATATATATATATATATATATATATATATATATATATATATATATATATATATATATATATATATATATATATATATATATATATATATATATATATATATATATATATATATATATATATATATATATATATATATATATATACACTGTATATATACATATATACACATATATATATATATATATATATATATATATATATATATATATATATATATATATATATATATATATATATATATATATATATATATATATATATATATATATATATATATATATGTGTGTGTGTGTGATTACCTAATTGTGATTACCTAATTGTGTTTACGGGAAAGAGCCCAAAGCTCGTATCTTCCCGTCTCCTCATCGGTTCCATTTTATACTTAGTGATACTTATCATACCTGTCCTTAAAACTATGGATTGAGATAGCATTAACTACCTCCTCGCTTAGCCAATTCCAATTATCAACTACTCTTACACTGAAAAAGTAATTCCTTACATCCTGCAAAGAAGTTTTCTTACGAAGCTTCAAACTATGACCTCTAGTTCTAGAGCCAGCCATAAAAAAATATCGATCAATATCCACTCTATCATAACCATGAAGGAATTTAAAGACTGTCACCATATCCTCCCTCACTCTTCTAGCTTCCAATGATGGTAAGTCTAATTCCCTCAGCCTCTCATCATAACTGAGATTGCGTATTTCTGGCACCAGTTTCGTGGCATGTCTTTGAACTTTTTCAAGCTTAGCTATGTGCTTTTTCAAGTACGGATTCCAAAAGGGGGCTGCATATTCGAGTTTTGGCCTCACATAGGTTACATAAATATTTCTGAACATTTCCTTGTCCATGTGCCTGAAGGCTACCCTTACATTTGATAAGAATGCATATGCTGCCTTTACTATGCCATTTATATGTATTTCTGGAGACAAATCTGCCAGTATGTTTACTCCTAGATCTCTCTCATTTTCTGTCTCTTGAAGTTGTACTCCAGCCACCGAGTAGTCAAGCTTGGGCCTTCTTGCACTTGTACCCATTCTCATTACCTTACATTTTGAAGTATTGAATTTCATTAGCCACTTTTCTGACCACTCATGCAGATTATTTAGATCATCCTGAAGTTCTCTACCATTGTTCTCGTTTTTTACTTTCTTCACAATCTTTGCATCATCTGCAAACATATTCATGAATGAATTTACAGACTCTGGTAGGTCATTTACATATAAAAGGAACAAAAGTGGCCCTAAAACTGAACCCTGTGGAACTCCACTACTAACTCTTCTCCATTCAGACAATGAGTGTCTTACTCTAACCCTCTGTTCCCTTCCTTCTAAGTAAGTTTTTATCTTTTCCAAAACATTTCCACCTATTCTAGCCATTGATTGCAGCTTCCTAATAAGTCTCCCATGTGGAACAGTGTCAAACGCTTTCTGGAAGTCTAGGAATATGCAATCTGCCCAGCCCTCTCTTTCCTGTAAGATTTGGCTTACCTCATCATAAAATTCTAATAAGTTTGTTACTGTTGATCTACCTTCTCTGAAGCCATGTTGCCTCACTGACAAAAAGTTGAAGGATTCCAAGTGAAGAGAGATATGTTTCCTTAGTAGTTTCTCCATAACTTTGCAAACTATGCTGGTCAAGGAAACTGGTCTATAGTTCAGAGCAGTATCCCTCCTTCCCTTTTTGAAGATAGGTATCACATTTGCTTGTTTCCAGCATCTTGGAATCTCCCCCGACTCCAGTGACTCCTTAAATATGATACTTAGTGCCACTGATATTGTGTTTGCGCATTTTTTAAGCACATGAGGGGATATGTCATCAGGACCTGTAGCTTTATGAACATCTAAATCCATCAGCGCTTTGCATACCTCTGTGGCTGTAAGGTTGATGTTCTCTAATACCGGCCCTTGAGCTTCTATCACTGCAATCTGAGGGGGTGGGGTATTTTCTACTGTAAATACTGACTGAAACTCCTTGTTCAATTCTTTGCAGATCTCTTCATCCGTCTCAGTTATGCTTCAATCCGCTCTCTTTAGCCTTAAAACCTGTTCTTTTACCTTCAGTTTTCCTCTGATAAAGCTGTGGAAAAGCTTGGGATTTTCTTTAGCCTTCCTGGTGATGTCCCTCTCATAGTCTCTCTCTGCCTCTCTCCTTTTACTTAGGTAGTCATTTCTTGCTCTTTTGTAGGTTTGCCAGGCATTTATGTTTTTTCTCCTCCTATACCTTTTCCAGCATTTGTCTCTCCACTCCTTAGCTCTTTTACACCCATTATCGAACCATTTTTCTCTGGCA
>JAXCGZ010022866.1:40000-87500 GCA_037179515.1 Halocaridina rubra
TAGCTTATATCTGCTATACTTAGGAATGAACGCATTCTAACTGAATGCCACTATGTTCATTTTGCAGATTCCCCAACCTCACTCGTGGCTTCATTTTAGCATTTAATTCAATTCCCAATCTCACTCGGCCCATGAAATTACCAAATAAGCACATTACATATGTGAAAACATGAATCATTCTTTACCCCGACCGGGACTCGAACCTAGGACTTATGATTACTAAGTCAAGGCGCTACCACTGCACCACAGAAGGTTAAGAGGAATCCAACCTTATAGCTTATATCTGCTATACTTAGGAATGAACGCATTCTAACTGAATGCCACTATGTTCATATTACAGATTCCCCAACCTCACTCGTGGCTTCATTTTAGCATTTAATTCAATTCCCAATCTCACTCGGGCCATGAAATTACCAAATAAGCACATTACATATGTGAAAACATGAATCATTCTTTACCCCGACAGGGACTCGAACCTAGGACTTATGATTACTAAGTCAAGGCGCTACCACTACACCACAGAAGGTTAAAAGGAGTCCAACCTTATAGCTTATATCTGCTATACTTAGGAATGAACGCATTCTAACTGAATGCCACTATGTTCATATTACAGTTTCAACAACTTCACTCGTGGCTTCATTTTAGCATTTAATTCAATTCCCAATCTCACTCGGGCCATGAAATTACCAAATAAGCACATTACATATGTGAAAACATGAATCATTCTTTACCCCGACCGGGACTCGAACCTAGGACTTATGATTACTAAGTCAAGGCGCTACCACTACAAAACAAAAGGTTAAAGGATTCCAACCTTATAGCTTATATCTGCTATACTTAGGAATGAACGCATTCTAACTGAATGCCACTATGTTCATATTACAGATTCCCCAACCTCACTCGTGGCTTCATTTTAGCATTTAATTCAATTCCCAATCTCACTAGGGCCATGAAATTACCAAATAAGCACATTACATATGTGAAAACATGAATCATTCTTTACCCCGACCGGAACTCGAGCCTAGGACTTATGATTACTAAGTCAAGGCTCTACCACTACACCTCAGAAGGTTAAAAGTAATCCAACCTTATAGCTTATATCTGCTATACTTAGGAATGAACGCATTCTAACTGAATGCCACTATGTTCATATTACAGATTCCCCAACCTCACTCGTGGCTTCATTTTAGCATTTAATTCAATTCCCAATCTCACTAGGGCCATGAAATTACCAAATAAGCACATTACATATGTGAAAACATGAATCATTCTTTACCCCGACCGGGACTCGAACCTAGGACTTATGATTACTAAGTCAAGGCGCTACCACTACACCACAGAAGGTTAAAAGGAGTCCAACCTTATAGCATATATCTGCTATACTTAGGAATGAACACATTCTAACTGAATGCCACTATGTTCATATTACAGATTCCCCAACCTCACTCGTGGCTTCATTTTAGCATTTAATTCAATTCCCAATCTCACTCGGGCCATGAAATGACCAAATAAGCACATTACATATGTGAAAACATGAATCATTCTTTACCCCGACCGGGACTCGAACCTAGGACTTATGATTACTAAGTCAAGGCGCTACCACTGCACCACAGAAGGTTAAGAGGAATCCAACCTTATAGCTTATATCTGCTATACTTAGGAATGAACGCATTCTAACTGAATGCCACTATGTTCATATTACAGATTCCCCAACCTCACTCGTGGCTTCATTTTAGCATTTAATTCAATTCCCAATCTCACTCGGGCCATGAAATTACCAAATAAGCACATTACATATGTGAAAACATGAATCATTCTTTACCCCGACCGGGACTCGAACATAGGACTTATGATTACTAAGTCATGGCGCTACCACTACACCACAGAAGGTTAAAAGGAGTCCAACCTTATAGCTTATATCTGCTATACTTAGGAATGAACGCATTCTAACTGAATGCCACTATGTTCATATTACAGTTTCCCCAACTTCACTCGTGGCTTCATTTTAGCATTTAATTTAATTCCCAATCTCACTCGGGCCATGAAATTACCAAATAAGCACATTACATATGTGAAAACATGAATCATTCTTTACCCCGACCGGGACTCGAACCTAGGACTTATGATTACTAAGTCAAGGCGCTACCACTACAAAACAAAAGGTTAAAGGATTACAACCTTATAGCTTATATCTGCTATACTTAGGAATGAACGCATTCTAACTGAATGCCACTATGTTCATATTACAGATTCCCCAACCTCACTCGTGGCTTCATTTTAGCATTTAATTCAATTCCCAATCTCACTAGGGCCATGAAATTACCAAATAAGCACATTACATATGTGAAAACATGAATCATTCTTTACCCCGACCGGGACTCGAGCCTAGGACTTATGATTACTAAGTCAAGGCTCTACCACTACACCTCAGAAGGTTAAAAGTAATCCAACCTTATAGCTTATATCTGCTATACTTAGGAATGAACGCATTCTAACTGAATGCCACTATGTTCATATTACAGATTCCCCAACCTCACTCGTGGCTTCATTTTAGCATTTAATTCAATTCCCAATCTCACTCGGGCCATGAAATGACCAAATAAGCACATTACATATGTGAAAACATGAATCATTCTTTACCCCGACCGGGACTCGAACCTAGGACTTATGATTACTAAGTCAAGGCGCTACCACTACACCACAGAAGGTTAAAAGGAGTCCAACCTTATAGCATATATCTGCTATACTTAGGAATGAACACATTCTAACTGAATGCCACTATGTTCATATTACAGATTCCCCAACCTCACTCGTGGCTTTATTTTAGCATTTAATTCAATTCCCAATATCACTCGGGCCATGAAATTACCAAATAAGCACATTATATATGTGAAAACATGAATCATTCTTTTCTCGACCGGGACTCGAACCTAGGATTTATGATTACTAAGTCAATGCACTACCACTACACCACAGAAGGTTAGAAGGAATCCAACCTTATAGCTTATATCTGCTATACTTAGGAATGATCGCATTCTAACTGAATGCCACTATGTTCATATTACAGATTCCCCAACCTCACTCGTGGCTTCATTTTAGCATTTAATTCAATTCCCAATCTCACTAGGGCCATGAAATGACCAAATAAGCACATTAAATATGTGAAAACATGAATCATTCTTTACCCCGACCGGGACTCGAACCTAGGACTTATGATTACTAAGTCATGGCACTACCACTACACCACAGAAGGTTAAAAGGAATCCAACCTTATTGCTTATATCTGCTATACTTAGGAATGAACACATTCTAACTGAATGCCACTATGTTCATATTACAGATTCCCCAACCTCACTCGGGGTAAAGAATGATTCATGTTTTCACATATGTAATGTGCTTATTTGGTAATTTCATGGCCAAGTGAGATTGGGAATTGAATTAAATGCTAAAATGAAGCCACGAGTGAGGTTGGGGAATCTGTAATATGAACATAGTGGCATTCAGTTAGAATGCGTTCATTCCTAAGTATAGCAGATATAAGCTATAAGGTTGGATTCATTTTAACCTTCTGTGGTGTAGTGGTAGCGCCTTGACTTAATAATCATAAGTCCTAGGCTCGAGTCCCGGTCGGGGTAAAGAATGATTCATGGTTTCACATATGTAATGTGCTTATTTGGTAATTTCATGGGCCGAGTGAGATTGGGAATTGAATTAAATTCTAAAATGAAGCCACGAGTGAGGTTGGGGAATCTGTAATATGAACATAGTGGCATTCAGTTAGAATGCGTTCATTCCTAAGTATAGCAGATATAAGCTATAAGGTTGGATTCCTTTTAACCTTCTGTGGTGCAGTGGTAGCGCCTTGACTTAGTAATCATAAGACCTAGGTTCGAGTCCCGGTCGGGGTAAAGAATGATTCATGTTTTCACATATGTAATGTGCTTATTTGGTAATTTCATGGCCCGAGTGAGATTGGGAATTGAATTAAATGCTAAAATGAAGCCACGAGTGAAGTTGGGGAATCTGTAATATGAACATAGTTGCATTCAGTTAGAATGCGTTCATTCCTAAGTATAGCAGATATAAGCTATAAGGTTGGATTCCTTTTAACCTTTTGTGGTTTAGTGGTAGAGCCTTGACTTAGTAATCATAAGTCCTAGGTCCGAGTCCCGGTCGGGGTAAAGAATGATTCATGTTTTCACATATGTAATGTGCTTATTTGGTAATTTCATGGCCTGAGTGAGATTGGGAATTGAATTAAATGCTAAAATGAAGCCACGAGTGAGGTTGGGGATTTTGTAATATGAACATAGTGGCATTCAGTTAGAATGCGTTCATTCCTAAGCATAGCAGATATTGGCTATAAGGTTGGATTCTTTTTAACCTTCCGTGGTGTAGTGGTAGCACCTTGACTTAGTAATCATAAGTCCTAGGTTCAAGTCCCGGTCGGGGTAAAGAATGATTCATGTTTTCACATATGTAATGTGCTTATTTGGTAATTTCATGGCCCGAGTGAGATTGGGAATTGAATTAAATGCTAAAATAAAGCCACGAGTGAGGTTGGGGAATCTGTAATATGAACATAGTGGCATTCAGTTAGAATGCGTTCATTCCTAAGTATAGCAGATATAAGCTATAAGGTTGGATTCCTTTTAACCTTCTGTGGTGTAGTGGTAGCGCCTTGACTTAGTAATCATAAGTCCTAGGTTCGAGTCCCAGTTGGGGTAAAGAATGATTCATGTTTTCACATATGTAATGTGCTTATTTGGTAATATATATATATATATATATATATATATATATATATATATATTATATATATATATATATATATATATATATATATATATATATATATATATATATATATATATATATATGTATATATATATGCTTTGAGTCCATATCTATTTGATTTGGTCTTGGATATAGTAACCCAGGGTATTAGAGATCAGTCTCCATGGTGTATGCTCTTTGTAGATGACATTGTACTGTGTAGCAACAAACGAGAGGTAGTGGAGGAGAAGCTTGAGGAATGGAGAAGAGTGATGGAGGTTAGAGGACTGAAAATCAGCAGGAAGAAGACAGAGTACTTGAGAGATGATGTGGATGGGGAGTTCAATTTGCAGGGGAAGGTGTTGAAAAGAGTTGAAAAGTTCAAGTATTTAGGATCAACAGTAGCAGAGGATGGATACCTAGAGTCAGAAGTAACCCACAGAATACAAGCGGGATGGAAGAACTGGAAGAAAGTGTCTGGGGTGCTGTGCGACAGGAGAATAGGGATTAAGTTGAGGGGTAATGTGCATACGACTATTGTGAGACCTGCAATGATGTATGGAGCAGAGACCTGGGCAATAAAGAAGACACAAGAGAAAAAACTGGATGTGACAGAGATGAGGAAGTTGAGATGATTGTGTGGGGTGACAAAAAACGATAAGATCAGAAACGAGGTAATTAGAGGTACCTCAAAAGTTAGAAAAAATATCAGATAAGATACAAGAAAATAGACTAAGATGGTATGGTCATGTCGTTAGGAAGGATGAACAGTATGTTGGGAGGAGGGTGATGGAAATGGATATACAGGGTAGGAGAAGGAGAGGGAGACCAAAGCGTAGGTGGATGGATTGCATCAATGATGACCTAAGGTCTAAAGGATTGTTGGGTGATGAGGTATGGGACAGAAACATCGACCCCACATAAAAGTGGGAAAAGATGTAGACGAATAAGATATATATATATATATATATATATATATATATATATATATATATATATATATATATATATATATATATATATATATATATATATATATATATATATATATATATATATATATATATATATATATATATATATATATATATATATATATATATATATATATATATGTATATATATATATATATATATATATATATATATATATATATATATATATATATATATATATATATATATATATATATATATATATATATATATATATATATATATATATATATATATATATATATATATATATATATATATATATATATATATATATATATATATATATATATATATGTATATATATATATATATATATATATATATATATATATATATATATATATATATATATATATATATATATATATATATATATATATATATATATATATATATATATATATATATATATATATATATATATATATATATATATATATATATATATATATATATATATATATATATATATATATATATATATATATATATATTGGATCCATTTTCATATTTGCTTATGATTATTTTATGATGCCCGTATGTGCACAATACCAGCAAGAAATAATGCTTAGAGAGGTGTTATTTTTAGTGCAAAAGTAACTAAGTCTATATTTAGTGTATTGTACCTTATACAGTATACATACATACATACATTCATATATATATATATATATATATATATATATATATATATATATATATATATATATATATATGTATATATATATATATATATATATATATATATATATATATATATATATATATATGTATATAATATATATATATATATATATATATATATATATATATATATATATATATATATATATATATATATATATATATATATATATATATATATATATATATATATATATATATATATATATATATATATATATATATATATATATATATATATATATATATATATATATAGATAGATAGATAGATAGATAGATATATGTTACAATTAATGCCTCAAATAATACATATATATATATATATATATATATATATATATATATATATATATATATATATATATATATATATATATATATATATATATATATATATATATATATATATATATATGTAGTTTGTTGTACCTTAACCAAGCATAACAAGGTTAGGTTGGATTAATTTGGTTAGATGAGGTTAGGGTACTGACCTAGCCAAACTAATTTCGGATTTTAGCCGTAAGTATGTCTCTATATGCATGAGCCATTTTTCCCAATATAATTGGAGTGGCTGAGTCAAGGTAAAATACTTTGAATCTTTTGGAAAAGAAAATACAGAAGAGGGGATTCCCAATCCCCTCGCTCTGCCCCATTTAGTCAAATCTTACGACACCCAGGGGAATACGGAGTAAGTCTTGCAGCCCCAAACCTCATGTGGTATATATATATATATATATATATATATATATATATATATATATATATATATATATATATATATATAAGCACATTATATATGTGAAAACATGAATCATTTTTTACCCCGACCGGGACTCGAACCTAGGACTTATGATTACTAAGTCAAGGCGCTACCACTACACCACAGAAGGTTAAAAGGAACCCAACCTTATAGCTTATATCTGCTATACTTCGGAATGAACGCATTCTAACTGAATGCCACTATGTTCATATTACAGATTCCCCAACCTCACTCGTGGCTTCATTTTAGCATTTAATTCAATTCCCAATCTCATTCGGGCCATGAAATTATCAAATAAGCACATTATATATGTGAAAACATGAATCATTTTTTACCCCGACCGGGACTCGAACCTAGGACTTATGATTACTAAGTCAAGGCGCTACCACTACACCACAGAAGGTTAAAAGGAACCCAACCTTATAGCTTATATCTGCTATACTTCGGAATGAACGCATTCTAACTGAATGCCACTATGTTCATATTACAGATTCCCCAACCTCACTCGTGGCTTCATTTTAGCATTTAATTCAATTCCCAATCTCATTCGGGCCATGAAATTATCAAATAAGCACATTATATATGTGAAAACATGAATCATTTTTTACCCCGACCGGGACTCGAACCTAGGACTTATGATTACTAAATCAAGGCGCTACCACTACACCACAGAAGGTTAAAAGGAACCCAACCTTATAGCTTATATCTGCTATACTTCGGAATGAACGCATTCTAACTGAATGCCACTATGTTCATATTACAGATTCCCCAGCCTCACTCGTGGCTTCATTTTAGCATTTAATTCAATTCCCAATCTCATTCAGGCCATGAAATTATCAAATGAAATTATCAAATGGCCCGAATGAGATTGGGAATTGAATTAAATGCTAAAATGAAGCCACGAGTGAGGTTGGGGAATCGGTAATATGAACATAGTGGCATTCAGTTAGAATGCGTTCATTCCGAAGTATAGCAGATATAAGCTATAAGGTTGGGTTCCTTTTAACCTTCTGTGGTGTAGTGGTAGCGCCTTGACTTAGTAATCATAAGTCCTAGGTTCGAGTCCCGGTCGGGGTAAAGAATGATTCATGTTTTCACATATATAATGTGCTTATTTGATAATTTCATGGCCCGAATGAGATTGGGAATTGAATTAAATGCTAAAATGAAGCCACGAGTGAGGTTGGGGAATCTGTAATATGAACATAGTGGCATTCAGTTAGAATGCGTTCATTCCGAAGTATAGCAGATATAAGCTATAAGGTTGGGTTCCTTTTAACCATCTGTGGTGTAGTGGTAGCGCCTTGACTTAGTAATCATAAGTCCTAGGTTCGAGTCCCGGTCGGGGTAAAAAATGATTCATGTTTTCACATATATAATGTGCTTATTTGATAATTTCATAGCCCGAATGAGATTGGGAATTGAATTAAATGCTAAAATGAAGCCACGAGTGAGGTTGGGGAATCTGTAATATGAACATAGTGGCATTCAGTTAGAATGCGTTCATTCCGAAGTATAGCAGATATAAGCTATAAGGTTGGGTTCCTTTTAACCTTCTGTGGTGTAGTGGTAGCGCCTTGACTTAGTAATCATAAGTCCTAGGTTCGAGTCCCGGTCGGGGTAAAAAATGATTCATATATATATATATATATATATATATATATATATATATATATATATATATATATATATATATATATATATATATATATATATATATATATATATATATATATATATATATATACATACATACATACATACATACATACATACATACATACATACATACATACATACATATATATATATATATATATATATATATATATATATATATATATATATATATATATATATATATATATATATATATATATATATAATATATATATATATATATATATATATATATATATATATATATATATATATATATATATATATATATATATATATATATATATATATATATATATATATATATATATATATATATACATATATATATATATATATATATATATATATATATATATATATATATATATATATATATATATATATATATATATATATATATATATATATATGTGTGTGTGTGTGTGTGTGTGTGTGTGTGTGTGTGTGTGTGTGTGTGTATGTGATTACCTAATTGTGATTGCCTAATTGTGTTTATGGGAAAGAGCCCAAAGCACGTATCTTCCCGTCTCCTCATCGGTTCCATTTTATACTTAGTGATACTTATCATACCTGTCCTTAAAACTATGGATTGAGATAGCATTAACTACCTCCTCGCTTAGCGAATTCCAATTATCAACTACTCTTACACTGAAAAAGTATTTCCTTACATCCTGCAAAGAAGTTTTCTTACGAAGCTTCAAACTATGACGTCTAGTTCTAGAGCCAACCATATCAAAATATCGATCAATATCCACTCTATCATAACCATGAAGGAATTTAGCGACTGTCACCATATCCCCCCTCACTCTTCTAGATTCGAGTGATGGTAAGTCTAATTCCCTCAGCCTCTCATCATAACTGAGATTGCGTATTTCTGGCACCAGTTTCGTGGCATGTCTTTGAACTTTTTCAAGCTTAGCTATGTGCTTTTTCAAGTGCGGATTCCAAAAGGGGGCTGCATATTCGAGTTTTGGCCTCACATAGGTTACATAAATATTTCTGAACATTTCCTTGTCCATGTGCCTGAAGGCTACCCTTACATTTGATAAGAATGCATATGCTGCCCTTACTATGCCATTTATATGTATTTCTGGAGACAAATCTGCCAGTATGTTTACTCCTAGATCTCTCTCATTTTCTGTCTCTTGAAGTTGTACTCCAGCCACCGAGTAGTCAAGCTTGGGCCTTCTTGCACTTGTACCCATTCTCATTACCTTACATTTTGAAGTATTGAATTTCATTAGCCACTTTTCTGACCACTCATGCAGATTATTTAGATCCTCCTGAAGTTCTCTACCATTGTTCTCGTTTTTTACTTTCTTCACAATCTTTGCATCATCTGCAAACAGATTCATGAATGAATTTACAGACTCTGGTAGGTCATTTACATATACAAGGAACAAATGTGTGTGTGTGATTACCTAATTGTGATTTCCTAATTGTGTTTACGGGAAAGAGCCCAAAGCTCGTATCTTCCCGTCTCCTGATCGGTTCCATTTTTAGACTTAGTGATACTTATCGTACCTGTCCTTAAAACTATGGATTGAGATAGCATTAACTACCTCCTCGCTTAGCGAATTCCAATTATCAACTACTCTTACACTGAAAAAGTATTTCCTTACATCCTGCAAACAAGTTTTCTTACGAAGCTTCAAACTATGACCGCTAGTTCTAGAGCCAGCCATATCGAAATATCGATCCCTATCCACTCTATCATAACCATGAAGGAATTTAAAGACTGTCACCATATCCCCCCTTACTCTTCTAGCTTCGAGTGATGGCAAGTCTAATTCCCTCAGCCTCTCATCATAACCGAGATTGCATATTTCTGGCACCAGTTTCGTGGCATGTCTTTGAACTTTTTCAAGCTTAGCTATGTGCTTTTTCAAGTGCGGATTCCAAAAGGGGGCTGCATATTCGAGTTTTGGCCTCACATAGGTTACATAAATATTTCTGAACATTTCCTTGTCCATGTGCCTGAAGGCTACCCTTACATTTGATAAAAATGCATATGCTGCCCTTACTACGCCATTTATATGTATTTCTGGAGACAAATCTGCCAGTATGTTTACTCCTAGATCTCTCTCATTTTCTGTCTCTTGAAGTTGTACTCCAGCCACCGAGTAGTCAAGCTTGGGCCTTCTTGCACTTGTACCCATTCTCATTACCTTACATTTTGAGGTATTGAATTTCATTAGCCACTTTTCTGACCACTCATGCAGATTATTTAGATCCTCCTGAAGTTCTCTACCATTGTTCTCGTTTTTTACTTTCTTCACAATCTTTGCATCATCTGCAAACATATTCATGAATGAATTTACACACTCTGGTAGGTCATTTACATATACAAGGAACAAAAGTGGCCCTAAAACTGAACCCTGTGGAACTCCACTACTAACTCTTCTCCATTCAGACACTGAGTGTCTTACTCTAACCCTCTGTTCCCTTCCTTCTAAGTAAGTTTTTATCCATTCCAAGACATTTCCACCTATTCTAGCCATTGATTGCAGCTTCCTAATAAGTCTCCCATGTGGAACAGTGTCAAACACTTTCTGGAAGTCTAGGAATATGCAATCTGCCCAGCCCTCTCTTTCCTGTAAGATTTGGCTTACCTCATCATAAAATTCTAATAAGTTTGTTACTGTTGATCTTCCTTCTCTGAAGCCATGTTGCCTCACTGACAAAAAGTTGAAGGATTCCAAGTGAAGAGAGATATGTTTCCTTAGTAGTTTCTCCATAAGTTTGCAAACTATGCTGGTCAAGGAAACTGGTCTATAGTTCAGAGCCGTATCCCTCCTTCCCTTTTTGAAGATAGGTATCACATTTGCTTGTTTCCAGCATCTTGTGTGTGTGTGTGTGTGTGTGTGTGTGTGTGTGTGTGTGTGTGTGTGTGTGTGTGTGTGTGTGTGTGTGTGTGTGTGTGTGTGAGATATAAGTATGTATTAGTTTGTTAACTAATGAATACGAGCATTCACAAAGTGTCACGTTGTTCTAAGTTCTTGAATGTTTATTAGATTAGTTTTTACGTTTTCTAAGATACATATATATATAAATATATTTATATATATATATATATATATATATATATATATATATATATATATATATATATATATATATATATATATATATATATATATATATATATATATATATATATATATATATATATATATATATATATAAATATATATATATATATATATATATATATATATATATATATATATATATATATATATATATATATATATATATATATATATATATATATATATATATATATATATATATATATATATATATATATATATATATATATATATATATATATATATATATATATATATATATATATATGCAAATATGAAAGGGATCCAATCTTTAATACCCCATCTTCAATCCGTCTGTGGCTACCACCAAATGGGGACTAAAAGTGACACAAAAACTAAATATGTATATGTGTATATGTTTTTTTTTTATGAATGTGACACCAGGACAGGCAAAAAAAAAAACTGTCCTCATTAATAAAGGCCTGCCCACGAGAAAACATTAAGATGAAGGAAAAGAAAAAGATTATGGTAAAGGCAGAGATGAGGTAATGATACACAAAGGAAAAGGACACACTGGAAAATAATCAAAGTACTGAGGACATAGAGATATGGAGGATTAGGCCCTGAGATGATGATTGATCCGCTTATGAAGGAAGATAGGTTATAGGAATTTGGAAAGACTGAAGGAAGAAGAGAGTTCCAGAGTTTGGATGTAGATGGGAAGAAGCGGCTGCACCAACCAATCCAGGAGCTGCAAATCTCCACACAGTATCTGTGAGACAAGGCCGTTTGGCGAGTGTTACACGGCCTCGGCAGTGAGGAAGGGATGCAACTCGCCAACTCATCAGAGTAGTGATGGAGTAATAGCGACAGAAAAAAGAAAGGGATGGCACCTTACGGCAAAGAGAAAGAGAATCCAGATTAGAAGTAAGAGAAGGATCATTAATGTGTCTGACTGCCCGAGATTCAACCCTATAAGTGTAAGAAGAAGCACCCCAGATGTGTGAGCAGTATTCTAAGCAAAGACGGAGAAGACTTGTATAGATTTTAAGTAACTGTAAAGAGGAAAATTATGATCAGAACAAAACAACTTTCTGGATGCAGATTTTGTAATTTGTATTATCTGACTCCTCCAAGACAAGTTAGAGGCTATATGGGTTCCTAATATGTTGATAGGATTAAGAGGGTAAATTTCATTAGTTTCGGAGACAATAGGGCTGTCAGGATAAGAAGATGAAGAGATAGCCAGAAACTGTGTCTTGGAGGCATTAAATTTTACTAATTTTTGGTTGCCCCACTCAGATACCCTCTGCATATCAGAGTTGAGAATAGAAAAAAAAAGTGATACAAAACTAATTACAAGTAGCAGATTAAGGCTGTGAAGAAAAGGCAGAGGAAAAGTGAAGGGTACAATCGTCGGCAAAGGCGTGTAGAAGAGAGGATGGGGATTGTAGGAGATCATTGATGAAGAGAGGGATCAGAGTAGGTTAAAGAATTAAGCCCTGTGGAACATCACTAGTAACATGGAATAGGCTAGAAGTTGCACCGTCAACAACTACAGATATAAAATGATCAGAAAGAAAACTGGAAATCAGAGAGCAGAGAGAAGGAGTAAAGCCATATGCAGGGAGTTTGGCAACAGAGTCTTGTGCCAGACTCTGTCAAGAGCCTTAGCTATGTCAAGGGCTATGACAAAGGATTCCCCATGTTCCTCACAGAAGATGACCATACATAAGTAAGGTAGGACACAAGGTCACCAGTGGATCTTACCTTGTGGAAGCTGTACTGGTGATCGGAGATAAGTGAGTTAGATTCAAGGCGTTTCAAGAATTGAGCATTGAGCAAAGTATCAAAAACTTTAGCAATAGAAGAGGTTGGGGAATAGGTCAGTAATTTGAAGGAATAGAGCAGTCACCCTTCTTAGGAACAGGTTGAACTAGAGCATGCTTCAAGATGAAGGCTAGATACTGGTTGAGAGTATGAAGCGAAAAAGATGACAAGGCACGGGAGCCAGTTCATCTGCAATCTCCTTAAGGAACCTTGCAGGGATATCATCGGGACCAGATGGCTTGTTCATCTTAAGAGAGTGAAGAACCTTATAAACTTTTCGTGAAGAAGGATAAATTAGGGTATAGGTTTAGAGAGGGGTAAATATTGAGGGACAGTTGCACTGAAATCATTTATGAAAGAGTTGACAGTAAGATGAGAGCCAATGAGAGTGCTTTGTCAGTGGGAGAGCAAGCTATAGAACCAACAGAACGAATTAGAGAGGGAAAACTTGAGTTACAGAAGTTTTTGGAGAGGTTTTTGTTTAAGGACCAGAAACATTTGTCAGTGGGAGAGGAGTTAAGGCCATCAACTTTCATTCTTATAAAGGAAGCCTTAGACCTTTGACTCTGAGTGGTGCAGCGATTCCTAGCTACAATAAAAGCAGAGCAAGTTGAATCAGAAGGAGAGGCTTGGTATGACCAGTGTGTCCAATTCCCGGCCTGAATAACCATGGAGCTGGCACGGTCAAACCAAGGTTTAGGTGGAGAAATAGTTTATGTAGAGGAGCAGATGTACACCTCCATTCCCAAGGTTATGATCTCAGCAGCATTTGGGGCTACCTGATCAGGATTGTGGGACCAAAAGCAGTAGTAATCCCATGGGAAGTCAAAGAGGAAGCTACGCAAATCCTCATATTGGGTACGTCCAGAGTGCTAAAGGCGGCACTGAGTAGGAGGGATTGGTGGAGGGGGAGCGAAAATGGAAGAGATTGAGATCACAGAGTGGTCAGATTTACCAAGAGGGGAAACACAGAATAAGAGTAGTTTGAAGGGTTAAAAGTAAGAAATAGGTCAAGAGTGTTGACTGCATGTTCGTGTCAATCGGTAACACAGGTAGGATGCTTGATAATTTGCTCCAGATGATGAGTAATAGAGAAAGCAAGGGCCTCACTTCTTCCCACATCAGTGTGAGAAGAATTAAGCCACTCACTGTAGTGTCCAGATCTATCAGGAGGTGCAAGGTTAAGGACAGAACCATTACTACCACCAGGCGTGTCTACCCTCAAGCCAGTAGTGGAGTCAACAAGATCCCCAGAGGTTCTTAATACCCCTCTATGCTGGGTACTGGGGGGCCATAAGCTGTGGACTTTCCATATATATAGCAAATATGAGAAGAAAATGGGCAAAAAGAAACAAATATGAGGAATGTTGTGACTTGTCAGATGTAATGGGATAGCAAAAGATATAACATGTGTCATAATAAAACGAGGGTATATGGTTGCCTTATACAGCCAAAAGCTTATTATCATGTCGTATAGAAGTATTGTATAACTGTAACATACTCCACGTGGTGTCAAGGGAGTCAAGTGGCATAACTGATATTTCCCAGTGGTGGTTCAACCCATAGGCCTCTAACGCATAAGCGCCAGTTGCCGATAGAGGTCAAAATTGTCACAAAGTTCAAGTCATTCCCACGAGAGTCTAAAACCAATATCCACATGCACCTGTGATATTACACATATAGGCCCTCCTTATGTCTGATTGGCCTTCTTGATAGCCATGCCCTAACACTACATGGAATGGGCGGGCACTCCCTTTGATCTAGAAGCCTATTGGCAAGGCTGTCCAAGCCTACCACGCCCAGCCATCTTGGTCGTACAAGAAGGTAAGAAGCAGTTAGAGTTGGAGAGTCTCAGTAAGAACTTGACATGGGCACGAAGAAGATCTTGGACTTCATCTTGAGGGAACGGGGAGCTTTGAGGTGTTGAATTAGTGTAGAACTAAATAAAATTCATGTTAATCAGATGATGCATGTCTGTTATCACCTACCACGCTACCAGATTAATTAAGTAAGAACAATATTACAACATTGGTGGTATTCTGGTGAGATAAAACTCTATGACTTCAAGTCTAGCATAGTGTTAGGGAAAACACTAATATGACAATCATATTCTCATATGCTGAGAGCACTAAGTTGGTTTAAACACATGGAAGTAATGAGTGATGAACAAATAGTGAAGAGAGTGTAGAGTGCAGAAGTGATTGGAGTTAGGGTAGGAGGAAGACCTAGAATGAGGTGGATGGATAGCGTGAAAAGGGTATTGAATGCACATGGAATGTCAGTGGACCAGGGAAGAGAGCATGCAAGAAATAGGAATGAGTTCAAAAAGACTGTGTATAGGTGGCACGGGCCAAAGAAATTTCTTGCACCTGCGACCTCAGTGAACTTTGATGGAAGGGTGTGAGGGGAGTTACCATGTGATGATGCTGTGAGAGTAAGCTAGCTGTGGCTGTAGGGTATTATTGTACAATATCCTTGTCCACCTACCTTGTGCGTGACCCAAGCAGTGGAATGGGGAGAACTGTGGCAACCCTTTATCCTCAAGGAGGTGTGTGTGGATTTTGGTGAATGTGTGTTTCTTGGTTCTGCCATCCCCCTTACAATAATAATAATAATAATAATAATAACTTTATTTCCATTTTACAATGGGTATTCGTCAGCCAGTCTACAAGGAGGAATGAGGCCATATATATGTATGTATGTATTTTATTATTGTGTACTTAAATATTGAAAGCTCTATGAATAATGTACAAATACGTAGATAGATAATTAATTCAGTTTAGAATTCTAAATGTCTTCTGTAAATGGAATGAAAATGAAAAGTACTTGCATAGCTCATCAAGCTCGACTCTTCTTGATAGGAAGCCGAGTCCTGATCCAGTGGGCATTTCTAAAAAATACAGGTATTGCATGTGTGTACTCATTTGTATTTTATTAGTCTGTTATTAAAATTAGCATAGCACATGTGCCATGGGTACACATTATAGAGTATTGTAAATTTGTGGAAAAGTTGTACTTTGACTATTCATTTCCTTGCCTCCTTAAAATAGTGTTTTGATGGTCATTCTTTATGGGAAATTATTTTTTTTTATTTATTTTTTTATTTTTATAGATATGTTTTTCTTTTATTAATTTTGATTTATTACAGCATGTTAAATATTTTTTTTTTTATATTTCCATTGTATTAAGTCTTGTCTTTAGCAAAAAAGTTCTACAAAAACTTCTGTAATTCAAGCTCTCCCCTTTTTATTTGTCTTGACAGATATATAGCTTGCTATCCCACTGATAAATCCACTATATGGCTTTCATTTTTTTAAATAACTCTTCTGTACACAAGTCCAGTGTACCCCGCTAAAAACCTATGCCCATCCCTATTCTTTCTACATCCAAAGTCAATAGCGTTCTTCCACTGAAGACGAACAAGGTATCCAGAACCAATGTATCTCTGCAAGGTTCCATAAGGAGTTTGCGGATGAACTGGCTCTTATGCTTTGCTGTCTCATTTTCTCCTCATTTTCTTAACCAGTAACTATCCTACATCTTGGAAACACTCTAATTCAACCAGTTCCTATGAAGGGTAACCATTTTATTCCCTCAAGCTACAAACCAAATGCCCTGACATCTGTTATTGCTGAAGTATTCGAATCTTTGCTCAGTTCTCACTTCTTGAAACATCTTGAACCTAATGGGCTTATTTCTTATCACAATTATTGCTTCTGCAAGGAAAGATCCACTGATGACCTTCCATTCTATTTCTCTCACTTATGGTCATCTTCTGTGAAGAACTATGGAAATATCTCTAGGGCTTTTGACAGTGCAGCAAAAGGTTCTGTTATCCAGACTTCCTACTTTTGGCTTTGCCCCTTCCCTCTGTTCTATGATTTACAGCTTTATTTCTGATTATCTAATATCTTTGGCTATTGACAGCACCACATATAGCTCATTCCCAGTTACTTTTGGTGCTCCACAGGGTTCTATTTTTTAATCTACTCTGTTCCTCCTTTTCATCAATTATCTTTTCCAATCCCCTTTTTGCTCACTTCACGCCTTTGCTAATGATCCTTCCCTTCAAATTTTCTCTCTCTCCTCTTAACGACCTTCATCTGCTGCTCAAAATCAGTCTCGTATCACTGTTTCTTGAACTCTTTGCTCTGCATTACAGAGTGTCTGAGTGAGACACCCAAAATTCAGTAAAATGTAATGCCTCCAACAAACAATTTATGGTTATATTGTTACGTTCTTCACGTTCTTAGGACCTTATTGTTTTTGAAAGCAACAAAATTTTTCCTCTTAAATCCATAAATATATTAGACATTCAACTAGCCTTTATCTTCTTGTCTTGGAGGAGTCACAGTAAACAACCTCTAAGAATTTGAGTTTTCACTCATTTTTTTTTTCATTACTTTTCTTCTTCCCAGTTGCTGAAAATCTATAGAGGCCTTATCCCTAACTAAGTAGAATACTGCTCTCATATCTGAGGTGTTTCTTTTTATACTTATCTTGTTGAAAGGGTTGAATCTGATGACATTTAAATTCACTAACAGAATTTCTCTTGCTTCTAAGCTTGATTTTCTTTCCCTTCACTGAAAGGTATCATCTTTTTCTCTTTTCTACCTGTGCTGTTTCAATCACTGCTCTGATGAGTTGCCGAGTTGCATCTCTTCTACACTGGCGAGGCCGTGTAACACACACCTAGTGGCCTCGTCACACAGGTTTGTTTTTTAGATTCTCCAACCACGGATGGGTGGAACGAGTAATGGAGGCCCCATAGGGCGGTCACACAGGTACTGTATCTGTAAAGAATATAAAAAGCTTGTATCTGTGCATGCAGTAATACAATTAAAAAATAATATTTCATTTGCAACATTAAAGAATGAATTTTGCTTAAGTTTCATAATCTCTTAAGGAATCGTACATAAAAAGAACATATATATATTCTTCTACAAACTCAAATTAGATTTTTTTTTTTTACTGACTAGTCAACAGAAGTACCTCAGGAGACAGGGGGGAAGTTATATATTTTTCCTCCTTTTCTATACGTACGATCGGGTGGGTACTTAACTACCCTCTTTTTTACTCTCTTCTCATACCCACAATACTGCTCAATATTTGTCTTCTGGACTTCAGATGGCTAGCTTTTGCAGGGAGATTTGCGTGCAGGCGCTGTTCCTCCCCTGTCCCTTTGGTTTGTGGACCGACTTCGTCTCTTTCGAATACAGGAAACGGCTATGATATTCTTGTTGTCATTTCTTGTGAGTTTACACTCCCTTCTTCATGACCAAACTGAAATAATGGTGACAAACATAATCATGGCTTAAGCTTCAAAGTTTTATTTTATCTATTTAGCATTCTTTCAAACAATTAATGTACAAACTGCAACTAGAAAAAAAATTTAAAAAGCATTCATAGATTCGCGTCCTTTATCACTTAATATCTATCTTGGAATTTCCGAAAATCGAATAATCATCTCACCGGTGGAGTAGGGGACAAAAAATAAAATAAAATAAAATCTGCATCTCGGCCATATCTGGGCAGGCGGAACATCACATGCATCAAAAATATCTTTAAAGAGACATCGCAACGGCTACAGCACCTCCCGTTAAAATTATGCGCATATCAACAAGTACTCCTTCTTCAATCGCATATGGCTTGCATTGAAGCACATGTGATGCAGAGGAAGAGTCCTCCCAGACTCAGTCCCCATCCTGCTTCTTAATGAACTTCTAGCGATTTCATTCATAAATACCCTCTCTATATCACTCAAAGGCGGCCGCCCTCGATCGTTCAATATCACCCCATTTTCTCTATCGCTTCCATTCACGAATTCATTCTCCCATTCTCTCTCGGCGACTTCCCCCATTCATTCTCCCATTCATTGAACACATTTTTCCCCATTACTCGAAAGGAATGTGTTTGAGGTCGCGGTCGGCCCGGACGGTCTCATGACTGTGTCAACAGTCCTAGGTCCTCTCTATACTCCTCATCTACGGTATGGTAGGGTGACACCCTAACCTCCCTATCATGGCACAATTTACTCTACTTTCTTTCTCCCGCCTGCATAACATCTTGACAAACGAAAAAAACTCGATAGATCGAATAGTAAAAATTGTAATAACATCAAAATAATTCTCACGCATTTTAATTGCAAAAAAATCAATACAGTAACTAATACTTATAATAACGAATTTTAGAGATCAGACAGTCATTTCCACATTCCTCTCTTGAAAAATATTACGCGTGATAAGAGAAAAACCTTAAAAGCAGATTCAAGTTTATTCTCAATATAATTCTTACACGCATTTCAGATTGTATAAAAACTCTACAACTTATACTTGATTCTTAAATACTGTCACTTTTGCAAACGTTACTCGGTAAAAGTACTCTAGTTTCGCTTTAATAAATTAATATAAAAATTATTTTACACACGCATTAATTATTTTCAGTTAAAATCAATACCTTCACCTGTTTAATACTTAACTTAGACAATAATAAAAAATAGATTGAACACCCTTCAAACCCAATTACTTGTTATACTGTTCAAACTGTAACATAAATGGAGTTTATTACTGCTTATAGCTATTAGTACAAATTATCTAGCTTAGTAATGGGAAAAAATTCTACTTTTATGAATTTACTAAAGCCATTCCCCCCTTTTGTATGCAGAGTGGCTGAGTCAAAGCATAGCTACAAAGTAAAATAGCGTGGTCCTCCAACCTCAATTTCTTTTAATAATAGTCCCATTACGCACTGGATAAAAATTACAAGTACTTAGCCATTTTGGGATGCTGCTTGAAGAACGCCACTGCCACCAGCACTGGAGGACGGGGTATTCGCTTCTTCTGGGCTTGTTAGTTTTCTCGCCGACGTCGTCCATATGTCTCATAAAATCACCCATTCACCTTCACAGGCATCTTCTTAGTCGAATTCTGCAACAAATAACGCCTGGTAGGGGCATTGTTTCTCAAAGCAAAATTTACAGTGCGGTGCACGTTGAAATATGTGAATCACATGAATTTCTCTCCCAGCTGACATTTCTCAGCCTTCATGAACGAAGTTTCAGCAACTTTGCTTTTGGGGTCAAAATGTCAGATAGTGCTTTAATTTCACTATCTGTAAGATATTATAATAGGTAGTGAGGTCAGTACTGGAGAGATAAGTATCTTCATTAAAGTTGTTTATTAGAGTCTTCACTTATTTAATTCCTCAGAGCTCCCGTTCCTATAGTTCCTGTCACTATTGATTCCCGCCCATAAGGGGGAGACTTCTAACTGTGAACGTGACTTCTTCCCCCGGCGAAGGCTGACTTATGACTAAAACACGGGTATGTGGGCCAGTCCTGGCGGCAGTGGGTATTGAGTGCACTCTCGGCCATCTGGCAACTATAGGCATCTATGAAATGCTGTGTGAGGCTATAGGCATCTGAAATATCTCCAATATTTCGGACTAAGCATAACTACTGTCATGAGAGCCTGATAATTTTCTAACTACATTATTTTACAAAAAACGGGGCAGAAATAGCTAAGGAACTAACTTATGAAACTCTTATAATCTCATACAATTATCTAAACAGATTACAGTAATATCAAAATTACTATGCAAAAAGCTGACAAAGAAAAATATATTCCTTATAATAAGCATTGTAATTAAAGTCAAAAAATCAAACTTAAGTATTCTCAATTGCAATATATAGCTAGTAAGCATTGACAAAATTATTTAAGAACAAGGCTGATTAAGCTATTTAAATAATCAAATAGTAAACAATACATTTGGACATGCTATTACTAAAACAAAACATTTGTCATGTTGTGAAAAGAGTTAAAATGGTGTGAAAAGAGTTAAAAACATTCAAATTACAATATGTAATTACTATTCAAGGACAAACTGATAGGAGAACTCACTGAACATAATATAAAACACAGTTGTCTATGTTCTGCAAAGATTAAATCATGACTCAGATCAATGATAATATTTAAACAGAAAAACAATTTATTATGATTTTTGCAAATTGTAACATTTAACACACGTTATAGTGAGAACAAAAAAATAGAATTCAACATGCACAATTGATCAATGACACTTATTCTAATAAACTTAAATCTAAGGGAGACTCTGAGTTTTTTTTTTTTACGTCTATTATATTTAAATTTATCTTAAAACTAGAAAAAGAGAGAAAAAAAGATTACAATATTTGGTCTTCACAAGTCGTGGTCAAAGACCACTTTTTTCATTTTTATTATTTTGAATACGTGTGGGAAAATACTTTTTTTTCTTTATTATTTAACTTTCTTTTTTACAGGGATTTTCCATACCCTTTCATTTGGTTAGTTTAAAAATTTTCTATTATAGAGATTTTCAATTCCCCTTTTTTCATGGTCACTAAAGTTATTATATGTATAGGGATTTTTGCTTTCCCATTTTTATCTTTAATTTTTGGGGATTTTCATTTCCCCAGCCCCTCAGTTACCCATCATTGCTAGATTTTGCAATATCACTTTATCTAATTTCCTACTACCCCCACCTAACGCTTCGGGGTAGGTCCAGGTTGTGACAACGCACCCAAATCCTCTTTTGATCTGGAGACGGGCCGGACAGTGGGAGGGAGTTGATGCATTAACAGTATCAACCTGAACCCCTCCCCCCATGTTTCTACGACTTTTGAAGTGGTCCTATGACTACCGCTCATGCCACCTTCCCACGGAGGCGCAATCTCCCTCCATTAGCTGAAATATATGAACATAGCCTGGATTAGATCCTAGGGCCAGAAATCAGGGCCTAATGTCATTAAAACAAATGCAGAAAGAATACAGATAACAAATAAAGGCCTTTGTCTGCATTCAGAGGGTATACTTCGCCTCTCTGCATCTGCAGGTGATTGCAATCTCTCCCATGGGTAAAAGGGACTGGATTGTGAAAATAAAATTTAGAAATTGCAGGTAGGGGCTGCCTGGAAATAGGGTGGTAATGAAAAGTATGTGCCTACACCATTAGATTATTATTCCAAGATAATTAGGACTTAGCTGAGTAATTGATACATAACATTAGTATACTATAGATATCAAAAAGAAAAGCCATGAAATGCTGAGAACAGCCACTAGAGAATTATTCTTATTAGCAGTGACTACAGTAACATAAAAGCATGAATTCAAGATAAAAAGTGCAAATAATTTGATTACTGTTGATAGCATTTACTGAAATGATAATCATGGAGTGATAGCAACAATAACAGCTACCATAATAATAACAATACTAATAATCATGGTCATAATAAGAATAATAAAAATGAAATAAATATACTAAATCAGGAATAGCAGTATATATACAATTGAGATTGGCATTTTGAAGTAAGAACAGAGTTCTATACTTATATTTCAAAATAATGCTCATTCCAACACAGTCTCTTTGGCTGTTTGATTCCTGCAGTCATATAATCTATATCAATCTACCTTGGCTGTTTCCCCCTTTAATTGGGGGGTAGCTGACATCAAGAAAGGAAAACAATAAGGGGATTCCTTTGCTCTATGGGCAATGACGAGGGAGCTAGTGACCGTTCAGATGGCACTGCTGGAGTGCCACAGCCCATCCTTCCGGCTCTTCCACAACTTGTGTCGCTTCACAACTGTCAACTCCTCCTACTGCCCCTACCACAGGGCTACCTCTGTAAGATGCAGCCCCGTGGTAACAGCAGATGCCCATCAGAGCTGCGTCACAATCGCTCGCCACTCATTCCTATTCCTAGCACGCTCGCTTCCTTATAATATATATATATATATATATATATATATATATATATATATATATATATATATATATATATATATGATTGTATATATAGGAGCATAGTTATCAATTTTTTGGTTGCAAAATTTGTCAGTGGGAGCTTTATCTATTTTCTAAAGCAGTTGCAATGTGTGGCAGAAAAGCTCATATAATAATCAATTCAACTTATATCTTATCAGTATTTATGCAATGTTAGCATGCAAAACCTTATCATCTGTAATAAAACTTGGGCACATTTATCATCTAGCAAATTTGCAAAGGAACCAAGAAGAATCAATGGTTATAATACTCTGTCAATGGTTCAGTATGGAGAGAGAGAGAGAGAGAGAGAGAGAGAGAGAGAGAGAGAGAGAGAGAGAGAGAGAGAGAGAGAGAGAGAGAATTTATTTTTTTCTTCAACAAAAATGTATAATTTTCACTTATAGGGCCCTTTTTTATCACTTGACTTCCTGCCAAACTATACAAGGGGACAGAGCACAACTGCAATCATTTTCTAAGGTCTAAAAAAGAATAAATGCAAAATAACGTAGTTGACAAATAAAGAAACATTGAAGCATAAATCCATTCTTCTCTGTTTGACATTGCAAAGGACTTTACTGAAATGAGCATACACATCCTTGTCCATTATGACAATCTTTTCTCTTTCTATAAATCAGAGGGTTGAGTAGAAGCACACACTCACTATAAGTTAACACACCTCTGATGAAATTAAAGCAAAATATTACAATCATATGTGATAATATCTCTACTACTATCAACAAAATTACAATTATCTTCATTAGCTCAATTGTAATTATAAGTTTCATGACAATGATAGTAATTAACAATAATTAACTCGAGATAAGTTTTTCAAAATCTTTTTTAATTATAATATCTCAAAAGGATAAAGATATTAAAGATGCTTCAACACAAAGAAAAAACTATATACAAAAAAATGTGTATCTCAAAAAAATATAAAAAGTTTGACTCTGTGTATGCAGTAATAAAATTAGGAATAATTTTTTGTTTGCAACATTGAAGAATGCATTTGGCTTAAGTTTCATAATCTCTAGAGGAGTTGTACATGAAAAATTAATATATATATATATATATATATATATATATATATATATATATATATATATATATATATATATATATATATATATATATATATATATATATATATATATATATATATATATGCATATATATATATATATATATATATATATATATATATATATATATATATATATATATATATATATATATATATATATATATATATATATATATATATATATATATATATATATATATATATATATATATATATATATATAATATATATATATATGTATATATATATATATATATATATATATATATATATATATATATATATATATATATATATATATATATATATATATATATATATATATATATATATATATATATATATATATATATATATATATACACACATATATATATACATATATATATATATATATATATATATATATATATATATATATATATATATATATATATATATATATATATATATATATATATATATATATATATATATATATATATATATATATATATATATATATATATATATATACACACACATATATATATATATATATATATATATATATATATATATATATATATATATATATATATATATATATATATATATATATATATATATATATATATATATATATATATGTATATATATATATATATATATATATATATATATATATATATATATATATATATATATATATATATATATATTCTTCTACTAACTCAAATTTAAATTGTTTGAGTGACTATTCAACACAATTACCTCAGGAAACAGGGAGGACTTATATATTTTTTCTCAATTTCATTCATACGATCGGGTAGGCACTTAATTTACTTCTTTTTTACTTTCTTTCCTTTTCCTACACAAAAATACTGCCCAATATCTGTATTCTGGATTTCAAATGGCTAGCTTTTGTGGGGAGTTCTTGCGTGTAGGCGCTGTTCCTATCTGTCTCTTCGGTTTGTGGATCAACTTCGTCTCATTCAAATACAGAAATACAGAAAACAGCTGTTTGACATTCTTGTAGTCATTTCTTGTGAATTTACCCTCTCTTTTTCATGACCAAGCTGAAATAATTGTGACAAACATTATCATGGCTAAAACTCTCAAAGTTTTATTTTATCTATTTAACATATTCTTGCAGACAAATAATGTATATACTGCAGCTAGAAAGGAAAATGAAGAATCATTCATAGTTTCACGTCCTTTGTCACTTAATATCACTCTTGGAATTCTCGAAAATCGAATAATAATCTCGTTGGCGGAGTGGGCGACGAAGTAAAAATAAAATAAAATCTGCATCTCAACCATATCTGGGCAGGTGGAAATTGACATCGACTCAAAAATATCTCTGAATAGACATCGCAACAACTACATCACCTCCCTTTAAAATAACAATCATATGGGCGTCTAAAGACACGGTGGCACAGGGGAAGAATCCTCGCAGACTCCATCCCCATCATGCTTCCCCAACGGACTTTCCAGCGACTCCACCCACGAAAACAACCCTCCCATAATACCCCCAGCCAGTCACACTCATTCTCTCTCACACTCATTCATACTCGCAACTCACAATTTCCAAGTGTGGTGTGAACATTTTCCACCGATTGTCACCAATGTGGTGGGATTTTCATCCCACTATTTTACACCAATTATGTTGTGTTCTTTTCTCTTTTGGTAGTGTGGTTGGTGATAACAGATAAGCATCTTCTTTTGGTGTGTTAATTTCTAGATTAGCTATTAATTCCTCAGAACTCCAATTCCTACAGTTCCTGTCACGAACGATTCCAGATTCCAGCCCCCAAGGGGGAGACTGTTAAGCTGTGGACGTGACGTCTGCCCCGGACAAGATCTGACCTCTCTCTCTGACTCTCTGTAGCTACTCATGCGATCGGTGGGCATCGAGCGCATCACTGCCATCCGGCATTTGTAGGCATCTCTGAAATGCCTTACGACACTCCCCACCACCAAACTGAAATATCTCATATTACGGACTGAACCATAAATACTTCTATGAGAGCCTTACAGTTTTTTAACTATCGTGATTTTACAAAAACGGGGCAGAACTATCTAAGAAACTGACTTATGAAACTATTACAATCTCATACAATTATCTAAACAGATTACAGTAATACCAAAATTACTATGCAAAAAACTGACAAAGAAAAATCTGTTCTTTATAATAAGCATTGTAATCAAAATCACAAAATCAAACTTAAGTATTCTCAATTGCAATATATAGCTAGAAAGCATTGGCAAAATTACTTAAGAACAAAGCTAATTAAGCTATTTCATTAATCAAACAGTACACAATACACTTGGACATGATGCATGAAAGTACTTTTGAATCAAATACTTTTAAAACAAAGCATTTGTCATGGTGTGAAATGTTGAAAAACATTCACAATTACAATATGTAATTACAATTACATCTGCCAAAACAAGTCCTTCGTAGAAAAGGGAGTTCGTGACGTAAAACCGAATCCATCCATTCAAGGACAAACTGATATGAGAACTCAATGAACATAATATAAAACATATTCGTCTATGATCTTTCTTCACAAAGATCTGCATACCCCCTCTCAACCTAAGAACTAATGAGGAGTGGATTCTTCTGCAAACTCAGTGAACACAAAGATTAAATCATGATTCAAAATAATGATAATATTTAAGCAGAAAACAACTTATTATCATTTTTGCATGTTGTACAATTTATTAATGACACTTATTCTAATATACTTACATCTCAGGGACACTGAGTTTTTTTCACTTATAATTATCTTAAAGCTATAAAAAATAAAAAAGATATAAATTTTGTCCTTTCACATCATGATCAAAGACGGTGGGGACATTCTCTTTCCCATTTTTTTCAGTTCTAATACGTGGGGGAACATACTTTGTAATTTAACTAATAAGGGATTTTCCAAACCCTTTCTTTCTCTTTTCACTAAAGTTAGGACATGTATGGGGATTCTTTCTTTCCCACTTTTCATTTTTTGGGGGGGATTTTCATTTCCCCAGCCCCCCTCAAGGGTAATCATTGCCTAGGACTTGCCATTGCATTCTTCAAATTTCCACTCCTCCACCTGTCATCTTCGTTGCAGGCCCAGGTTTGTACATGTACCCTGAATCCTCTTCTTATCTGAAGACTGGCAAGACAAAAGGGAGGGCGTCAATGCATCATCCAGCTTAACCGGAATCCCTCTTGTCCGATTTCATGCAACTCTTGAGGTGGCCTTTGAATATAACCACCCCTCACATTCCTGCAAGTCTACAGCGCCTCTCACTTCAGTAGCTGAAAAACACGCTCACTCTGAAGTAGATTCCAAGGACAGAAATTAGAGTCTAATACAAATGCAGAAAGAATACATATGACCTCTGCACACAAACAAAGGCCTTCTGTCTGCATCCGGAGGGTATACTTCGCCTCCCTGCATCTGCAGGCAATTGCAATCTCTCCCATGGGTTAAAGGGACTGGTTTGTGAAAATCAAATTTGAAAATTGCAGGTCGGGGCTGCCTGGAAATTGGGTGGTAATGGAAAGTATGTGTCTACACCACTAGATTATTATTCCAAGACACTTAGGACTTAGCTGAGAAACTGATACATAACATTACTATAGATATCAAAAAGAACAGTCATTAAATGCTGAGAACAGCCACTAAAGAAATATTCTTATTAGCAATGGCTACAGTAACATCAAACATGAATTAAAGTTAAAAGATACAAATTGTTTGGTTACTGCTGATAGAATTTACTAAAATAACAATTATGCAAAAGGCCATGGAGTGATAGCAACAATAACATTTAACATAATAATAGCAATACTACTCAGGAATAGCAGCGCATATGCAATTGAGACTGCCATTTCGAAGTAAGAACAGTCATACACTCATAATTCACAATGATGCTCTTTGGCTATTCAAATTCCTGGAGTCATGATATATATATATATATATATATATATATATATATATATATATATATATATATATATATATATATATATATATATATATATATATATATATATATATATATAAGAACATAAGAACATAAGAATAGAGGACACTGCAACATGCCTATTGGCACACACGAGGCAGCTCCATTTTTGAATTGTATTTTCAGCATGTCTAACCTATTCTATTCTACTCTACTTATTTATTCTATTTTTCTTTTTATGATTTTTCTAATAAGCACTAACCTATTCATACTCACCCTACCTCTGTCATATGTCTATCTAATCTACATTTGAAGGTGTCTAAGGTATTGGCATTTACTATCATACTAGGAAGCTTGTTCCATGCATCTGCTACTCTATTACCAAACCAATTTTTACCAATTTCCCTTCTGAACCTAAATTTATCAAGCTTAAATCCATTATTACGAGTTCTGGTTTGATCATGAATTTTTAAAACTTTATTAATATCTCCCTTGTTAATCCCTTTAAACCATTTATACACTTCAATCATATCCCCCCTAACTCTTCGCCTCTCTAGAGAATGTAGATTAAGTTTTTTTAATCTGTCCTCATATGGTAGATTTCTGATATTGTGTATCATCTTGGTCATTCTTCGCTGCACTCTCTCCAAGGATTCAATTTCCATTCTATAATAGGGTGACCAGAATTGCACAGCATAATCTAAATGGGGCCTAACTAATGCAAGATAGAGCTGCAAAATAACTTTTTCCGTCCTATTGCTAACGCTTCTTGAGATAAATCCTAAAATTCTGTTTGCTTTATTTCTGACTGCTGTGCATTGCTCTCTTGGCTTAAGACTACTACTCACAAGAACTCCCAAATCCCTTTCACACTGAGAACTCATGATTTCATGGTTATTTAGCTTATAACTAGTATTGTCTTTTATAGTACCCATTTTAACTACTTTACATTTTTCAACATTAAATTCCATTTGCCATTTGTCCGACCATTCAGATAATCTATTTAGATCTTCCTGTAAAGCATGAATGTCTTCTTTTCCATTTATAGTTCTACCTATTTTAGTGTCGTCTGCGAATTTACTTAGGTTACTACTGATATCCGAATCCAGATCATTTAGATATACGATGAATAATAGGGGACCCAGTACCGAGCCTTGTGGTACACCGCTAGTAACCGAGCCCCACTCTGATTTCTCTCCATTTATGCAAACCCTCTGTTTTCTGTCTTTTAACCATTGTTTGATCCATTTGAGCACAGCTCCTCCTATACCATGAGCTTCCAGCTTTTTAACTAATCTTTTGTGAGGAACTCTATCAAAAGCTTTGCTAAAATCTAGATATATTGTATCATATTCTTTGCCACAATCTACTGCCTCGTAAACTTCTGAATAAAAAGACAGTAAGTTTGTAAGGCACGAAAAACCCTTAAGAAACCCGTGTTGTGAAAGTTTTATCAGTCTGTGTAATTCTAGATGTGCCCTTATTTTATTTGCAATTATGGATTCTAGAATCTTACCCACTGTTGACGTTAAACTTACCGGCCTATAATTATTCTTTTTAACACGTTCTCCTTTTTTAAATATTGGTACCACATCTGCCAATTTCCACTCCATGGGTACCGATCCTAATTTTATTGAATTATTAAATAATGCAGTTAGAGGACAACTAAGCTCTTCCTTGCATTCCTTTAATATTCTAGCATATATTCCATCAGGTCCCGGAGATTTATGAGCCTTTAATTTATCTATTTCTTTTATTACCTCCTCTCTCGTAATATTTATTGAACTAAGTATATTATCGGGACTGTCTCTGTAAATGGATTCTACTTCCGGAATATTTTCCAAGTTTTCATTTGTAAATACAGATAAGAAATAATCATTTAAACATGTACACATCACTTTATCGTCATCTGTGATATGGCCATTGGCTACTTCAATTGGTCCGACTTTTTCCTTAAATTTTGTTTGATAATGTTGATAAAACCCTTTAGGATTTTCTTTAGCTTCTCCTGCTATTCTAACTTCGTATTTTCTTTTCGACTCTCTAACTCTTTTTAACTTCCCTGTTTAACTGTATATATTGCTGCCTCACCTGCTCTTCACCTCTTTTTAGTTTCCTGTATATTCCTCTTTTAATACCTATAAGATTCTTTATTCTATTGTTCATCCATTTAGGGTCATTTTTTCTTGATCTGCAATGTTTCATGGGAATATAGTCTCTCTGACTATTCTTAAGAGTCATGACAAAATTGTTATATTCCTCATCCAAATTTATATTAACTGACGGGCTGCTGTTCTTTCCTGTGAGAGAATTTAATGTATTGATCTTATCTTGTGATAATCCTTGGCATGTGGTACTCAAATTTTTGGGTAATCCGCTACCTGGGACCTGACCTGCTGGATTAACTACCCACATCTGTACCCCAGAAATCCCTTCCCATACCTCATTAGATAATTTAGTTTTTAAGCCCTCAAAATCTCCTGCTCTAAAGTTTGGAACAATATTCTTATTTTCCTTTATAGTTTCCTTGAAAATTATGTTAAATCTAATGGAATCATGGTCACTGTTGCCCAATTTTTCACCAACTTCTAAATTTGTAACCATATTCTCTCTATTACTAAGAACTAAATCTAGTGTATTCACCCCCCGTGTTGCTTCAAGTACATGCTGAGAAAGGAAATTGTCTTCTACTACTTCCAAAAACTCCTTAGAGCTACTATCACCTGTTATGGTTTCCCAGTTAATATGTCTAAAATTAAAATCGCCTACAATGCAAACTCTATTTGACCTGGTCACTTTAGAAATTTCATCGTATATAACTTGCGACTCCATATCGTCTAGATCAGGTCGTCTGTAGACTACTCCTACAACTAGACTTTCAATATTATTTTTAATTTCAACCCATAAGGTTTCTGAATTTAGATTTGTCTTAATTCCAGACTTAATGCAGCTTCAGAGGCTATCTTTAATATACATAATTACCCCTCCACCTCTTCTATCTGCACTACGATCAGCATTATAAAGTTTATATCCTGTAATTATATACTCAGCTTTAAGGTGTTTGCTTTCTAAATTAATCCAACTTTCACTAATGCATATTATATCCGGTCTCTCACTACATACTATGGCTCTCAGCTCTTCCATCTTGTTACATAAACTACGGCTATTTGTATAATATTCTTTTAAACTTTCTCTAGCTTTACCCTTCTTGTGGCTATTCTTTTTGTTAATATTTGTTCTATGTAACAAATGGTTCTTATCCTTAGACTCCCAGTTATTTGACCCATATATATATATATATATATATATATATATATATATATATATATATATATATATATATATATATATATATATATATATATATGGAGCATGAGCATCAAATATCTGGTTGCCCACTTTGTCACTGGGAGTTTTATCTACTTTCTAAAACAGTTGCAATATGTGGCAGAAAAACTCATATAATAATCAGTTCTACTGATGTCTTATCAGTATTTATGCAATATCAGCATGCAAGAACTTATCAACTGAAATAAAACTTAGCCACACTTATCATCTAGCAAATTTGCAAAGTATTATGAAAAGAATAAATTATCATAATACTCTCTCAACACAGAAAAATAAAATTTTTCAGTATGTAGAGAGAGAGAGAGAGAGAGAGAGAGAGAGAGAGAGAGAGAGAGAGAGAGAGAGAGAGAGAGAGAGAGAGAGAGAGAGAGAGAGAGAGAGAGAGAGAGAGAGAGAGAATTTATACTTTATCTTCAAAAAACATATAATTTCACTCGAAAGGCCCTTCGTTATGACTTGACTTCCTGCCCAACTATACAAATGGATAGAGCGCAACTGCAATCATTTTCTAACATCTAAAAAGAATAAAAAAACAATATAACATAGTGTACAACTGCAGAAACCTCGAAGCACAAATCCATTCATTTCTGTTTAACATTGCAAAGGACTTTACTGAAATGAGCATACACATCCTTGTCTATTATGACAATATTTTCTTTTTTCAATAAATCAGAGGGTTGAGTCAAAGCACACACTTGTTATAAGTCAACATACCCCTGATGAAATCAAATCAAAATATTACAATCATATGTGATTATATCTCTTCTACTATCAACAATATTACAATTATCTTTTATTAATAAATGACTTAAAAGGACTTCAATATCATTATTTTTAAATTTCATACTCAACATATAAACTCCGAGAATCTCAATTATCTTAATTAGCTCAATTGTAATTATAAATTTCATGACAATGATAGTAATTTATAATAATTATCTTTAGATAATCTTTATCAAAACTCTTTAATTTTAATATATCAAAGGAATTAAGATATTAAAGATTCCTTCAACAACAACAAAAACTATAAAAAAAGGGTATCTGAAAAAATATAAAAAGTTTGTCCCTTTGTATGTGGTAATAAAAAATAAAAATCATATTTCATTTGCAACATTAAAGAATGCATTTTGCTTAAGTTTCATAATCTCTTAAGGAGTTGTACATGAAAAATTAGTATATATATATTCTTCTACTATCTCAAATTTTAATTTTTTTGAGTTACTATTCAACAGAACTACCTCAGGAGACCGGGGAGAGTTATACATTTTTTCTCCTTTGCATACTTATAATTGGGTAGGTACTTAACTAACTTCTTTTTTTACTCTTTCCTTTTCCTACCCAAAAATACTGCCCAATCTCTGTCTTCTGGCCTTCAACTGGCTAGCTTTCATGGAGAGTTTTGCGTGTATGAGCTGTTCCTCCCCTGTCTCTTCAGTTTCTGGATCAACTTCGTCTCCTTCAAATACAGGAAACGACTGTTTGACATTCTTGTTGTCATTTCTTGTGAATTCACACTCCCTTCTTCATGACCAGGCTGAAATAATTGTGACAAACAGTATCATGGCTAAAACTTTCAGTTTTATTTTATCTATCTAACATATCCCTTTGGACAAATAATGTGTATACTGCGGCTAGAAAGGAAAATAATCACTCATAGATTCACGTCCAGTATCATGTAAAATCTATCTTGGAATCCTCGGAAATCGAATAATAATCTCACAAAAAGAAAACAAATTCGGTATCCCATCCATATCTAGGCAGGTGGAGAATCAATTTCTCAATAATATCCCTCAATTGATATTGCAACAGCACATCACCTCCCTTAAAAGTACACTGATATGGCCTGCAGAAGGACCCCGGTGAAGCAGGGGAAGAATCCTCGCAGACTTCTTCCCCATCATGTTTCCCCAACGGACTTTCCCGCGATTTCACGCACAAACGCAACCCCCCATTATACCCTCATTTCAGTCATACCCATTCTCTCTCGCACTCGACACTTTCTAGACACTCACCCCTTCTCTCTGTATACTTCCCCTTTGTTGGGGTTAGGATGGTAGAGTGTTGTTAAGATTCTGTTTTACTAAGGGAACTCAAAGTACCGAGCTCGGTTAAGAGCTCACAAACAGACAGGACAGATATTTGTACTTGAACACCCCATCTCTATTACCATTAGTCGGTTAAATGAAACTCAGAATTCAACTTTCTTTTAATTTTGGAAATGCAATGGCATGAAAAGAATTGAATTTTCTAATTAAATTTTATGAAATGCTGCCTCGAATCCCAGAGGTGGTGAGCACGATTTCGTTTCCCGGCACCATGGACGTATGCCAAGTCTTTGGCCTCAACTCGATGATTACCTCTGTCACACAGGCAGAGTAGAATACTCTGGAGTAGTATGTGGTCCTGAGGATATTGTAAACATACACCAACTAGGTAAATATTCGAGGGAAGGAAAGCCGAGAGAAACAAAAGTAACCTTTGAGAGAGGGGAAACATGTAGGGAAATATTGTTGAGAAAAAAAAGTCTAAAAGACCTTCAAGAATGCAAAGAAGTGTTCATTAGACGATACAGAACACAGGAAGAGATGGGAAAGATCAAAAACTTGTTGCAAGAGGCAAGAAGGTTAAATGAGGAAAGAAATGAAGAAGAGAAGAAAAATTTTCGTTACAGAATACTTCCAGACAAAGGGGAGATAAAGAAGATAATGACAGAAGATCAGGGGATGGGGCCTCATTAAGATTGTTATACACAAATGCTGATGGATTAGCTGGTAAGGCAGTAGAATTAAAAGATAGGATTCACAACAGTAAGGCAGATATAGTAGCAATTACAGAGACTAAGTTGAGTGAGGACATAAACAGTGTCACAGTTTTTCCTAAGGGCTTCAGAATACTAAGGGTTGAAAGATCTGAGAGGACTGGTGGAGGGATAGCACTGCTCATAAGTGAGAGGATTCAAGTTGAAGAAATAAACTTGGCTATAGAAAGTGAGTTCAGAGAATTTCTTGTTGCTCGCATAAATACTGGGTCAGAGAGCATTATAATAACTGTTGTATACAACCCACCAAAGAACCAAAATAGGCTTGAAATTTATGAGGAAAGTCATATAGGTACTATTGAAGTCATAAACTCAGTTGTTAACATGGCACGGGAGAAAAAATGTAGGATTTTGATTATGGGAGACTTTAATCATCAAGAGATAGATTGGATAAATCTTGACCCACACAGTGGTGAGGACTCATTTGGGGCAAGATTCCTAGATTGCGTACAAGGAAATTTCCTACACCAACATGTAATGGAACCAACAAGAGCCAGGGGTGGGGATGAGCCATCACTACTTGATCTAGTGTTCACAGATAATGTGTTGGATATTGAAAATATTGAGTATGAACCACCAATTGGAAAGAGTGACCACTGTGTGTTGTTGATGGAGTATATCATTGAAGACATTCTTCCTGAGAGTAGAGGCACTGAGGACATGAGGAGGAACTATCCGAAAGGAGATTACATCAAAATGAATGAGCTTTTTGCAGTTATTGACTGGAGAACCTTATTTTACAACAAATCTGTACAAGAAATGTATGACATCTTTTGTGAGAAATATGGGAAGATAGTAGATTGCTGCATACCTGTCACCAAAGTAGGTGTAATTCATGCCAGAGAGAAATGGTTCGATAATGGGTGTAAAAGAGCTAAGGAGTGGAGAGACAAATGCTGGAAAAGGTATAGGAGGAGAAAAAACATAAATGCCTGGCAAACCTACAAAAGAGCAAGAAATGACTACCTAAGTAAAAGGAGAGAGGCAGAGAGAGATTATGAGAGGGACATCACCAGGAAGGCTAAAGAAAATCCCAAGCTTTTCCACAGCTTTATCAGAGGAAAACTGAAGGTAAAAGAACAGGATTTAAGGCTAAAGAGAGCGAATGGAAGCATCACTGAGACGGATGAAGAGATCTGCAAAGAATTGAACAAGGAGTTTCAGTCAGTATTTACAGTAGAAAATACCCCACCCCCTCAGATTGCAGTGATAGAAGCTCAAGGGCCGGTATTAGAGAACATCAACCTCACAGCCACAGAGGTATGAAAAGCGCTGATGGATTTAGATGTTCATAAAGCTACAGGTCCTGATGACATATCCCCTCATGTGCTTAAAAAATGCACAAACACAATATCAGTGGCACTAAGTATCATATTTAAGGAGTCACTGGAGTCGGGGGAGATTCCAAGATGCTGGAAACAAGCAAATGTGATACCTATCTTCAAAAAGGGAAGGAGGGATACGGCTCTGAACTATAGACCAGTTTCCTTGACCAGCATAGTTTGCAAAGTTATGGAGAAACTACTAAGGAAACATATCTCTCTTCACTTGGAATCCTTCAACTTTTTGTCAGTGAGGCAACATGGCTTCAGTGAAGGAAGATCAACAGTAACAAACTTATTAGAATTTTATGATGAGGTAAGCCAAATCTTACAGGAAAGAGAGGGCTGGGCAGATTGCATATTCCTAGACTTCCAGAAAGCGTTTGACACTGTTCCACATGGGAGACTTATTAGGAAGCTGCAATCAATGGCTAGAATAGGTGGAAATGTTTTGGAATGGATAAAAACTTACTTAGAAGGAAGGGAACAGAGGGTTAGAGTAAGACACTCAGTGTCTGAATGGAGAAGAGTTAGTAGTGGAGTTCCACAGGGTTCAGCTTTAGGGCCACTTTTGTTCCTTGTATATGTAAATGACCTACCAGAGTGTGTAAATTCATTCATGAATATGTTTGCAGATGATGCAAAGATTGTGAAGAAAGTAAAAAACGAGAACAATGGTAGAGAACTTCAGGAGGATCTAAATAATCTGCATGAGTGGTCAGAAAAGTGGCTAATGAAATTCAATACCTCAAAATGTAAGGTAATGAGAATGGGTACAAGTGCAAGAAGGCCCAAGCTTGACTACTCGGTGGCTGGAGTACAACTTCAAGAGACAGAAAATGAGAGAGATCTAGGAGTAAACATACTGGCAGATTTGTCTCCAGAAATACATATAAATGGCATAGTAAGGGCAGCATATGCATTCTTATCATATGTAAGGGTAGCCAGGCACATGGACAAGGAAATGTTCAGAAATATTTATGTAACCTATGTGAGGCCAAAACTCGAATATGCAGCCCCCTTTTGGAATCTGCACTTGAAAAAGCACATAGCTAAGCTTGAAAAAGTTCAAAGACATGCCACGAAACTGGTGCCAGAAATACGCAATCTCGGTTATGATGAGAGGCTGAGGGAATTAGACTTGCCATCACTCGAAGCTAGAAGAGTAAGGGGGGATATGGTGACAGTCTTTAAATTCCTTCATGGTTATGATAGAGTGGATAGGGATCGATATTTCGATATGGCTGGCTCTAGAACTAGAGGTCATAGTTTGAAGCTTCGTAAGAAAAGTTCTTTGCAGGATGTAAGGAAATACTTTTTCAGTGTAAGAGTAGTTGATAATTGGAATTCGCTAAGCGAGGAGGTAGTTAATGCTATCTCAATCCATAGTTTTAAGGACAGGTACGATAAGTATCACTAAGTCTAAAATGGAACCGATCAGGAGACGGGAAGATACGAGCTTTGGGCTCTTTCCCGTAAACACAATTAGGTAATCACAATTAGGTAATCACAGGACACTGTAATTTCAGAAACAGAAATGACACACTGTTTATAATGGGAAACTGAAAGCATAAACACACATATAATGCGTTTCCAATGTCATTCTACTGGATAAAAATATATTGGTTATTCACAGCTAACCAAAAATATTTATGCTACCATAATAGCATACAAAACCATTAATTCTTTACTGGTTTTAAAGGAAAACAATTTATTCACAATAAATGAAGAATAAGCAAGACAAATACAGTACTGTATGTATTCCTTAAATTGTGGGCAACCACAAAAGTTGCAATGCTTATTACTGATTTACAATTAATATGGTAAAACACTCTATTTAGGGTAAAGGAAGAATCTACGAGATAAATACAGTATTCATTCACTTTTGGTTATCAAGAACTTTGCAATGAAAAAAAAGGGTGCAAAACCACCTTTTGAGGTATTTGCAACTTATAACTCAAAAAACTTTATCCCCAACATACGAAGAATTAGCAAGATACATACAGTATGCATTCATTAAATTGTGGTTAACGGGAAATATTTGCAAGCCAACAGGGTAAAATTACCTTTTAATTATTTGCAGTTTATAGCATAAAACACTTTAGCTAAATGATTAATTATTTGCAATTTATATAGCAAATAGCTTTATTGACGAGTTTTTGATGTAAAACACTTTATTTGCGATGATAGAAAGAGGTGAAATGAAATTAGAATTTATTAGGAAAAGAGATAGATTTTTATGGGCTCATAACCAGTCTTCATAGGATGAGATTTTCGTTTATCACATTCAATGAAAAGAAACTTCTTAGCAATGTATATCAGCTGTAATTTCCAGGTTAAAGAATTAACTTTGGCAAGTGAGATTCCAGTTTGGTAATCTACAAAATTTCGTTTGTATGGGGATGGAATCTGAGAATAAAATTCGTAAGATTTAGCCAGTAACAAATGTAACTAATTCTCGAAAAACCAATTTGCTTGACCCACGAGCTTTACCATACACTATCCATCGCCTTGTTGTGCCAGATGAATTCCTGTGAAGATGCCACGTAAATAAGGTTTGAAATAAACTTAGACTGCTCAGGCGAGATGTTGTCTCTTGGAAGTTTTGCGCCAAAAGAGAGCGTCTCATTGTCTCTCCTGGTGAGTTCATCTGTAGGATGCATTTCTAGAGCAGTAACTGGCTCTGATATCATTTAAGGACTATTTTAGTGGTGGTCCCTGGCAGGCAATTATAGCAGAGATGCAAGGGAGAGACAGTATTTTTAGGTGCAACAAGTGGAAGCAAATAAAATAAAACGAGAATAATAATGAAAAGTTAGGTTACTTGTAAACAATCTCCAGAACGTTCTTGGCTCGTAGCAGACGGAAAATAGGAGCAGCCTTTATATCGGGACTATACTTCTACACGTACAAGAAGAGTAAATAAGGTATATTTATAATTAGCTATAAGCTAAAATATAAATTGCAAATAATCATAATCTGCAAAAGTCAAGAAATGGGAATTATTTTTTTAGTTAGAAAAATGACAGTTAAGTTACTAAATTAATTAATAAGGCATCTAACAGCCTCTGGTGACTTTGAGCGAAACACTCTGTCACACCCTTCTAGTCATTTTTCTAGTTACTGCGCATGTGTTTCCCTTCCCCTTCACTCTGAAGGAGTGTGTGTAGAACCGCGGTTGGGCCGCGTGGTCACATGGCTGCTTCACCAGTCCTAGGTCCCCATCTACTCCCATTAAGGAGATGCAGTAACCTTCTTTCCTCCAATACTGAGGGCATGAGCTTGTTGGCGGTCTCTCAAGGCGTATCCCTCACGGCTATTAGACCCCATTCTTTCTCCCCTCTAAGCTACGTTAGGGTTACACTAAAACCCCCCCTACCCCAGCACAGCACAAATTCACTCGAGTCTACTCTTACCGACTGCATAGCACGAAAATAATAACTCATATCTAGATAATATCACAAAAGTTTCTTATTCTTCAAAAAGATATGCTACACACGTATTTTAATATCAATTTCTTCATCATAGCAACATTAGAAGAACGACCTGTTTAGATCTTCTCAATTAAAATCAATACATTTGCCTTCTTAATATCAACTTAGGCATTAATACAAGTAAATTGAACACCCTTCAAATGCAATTTCCCATTATATTATTCAAATAATAACAAAAATGAAGTTTATTACTGCTTATAACTATTAGTGCAAATTATCCATGTTAGTAATGGGTACAGAAATTCTACTTTTATTAACTTACTAGGGTCACATCCTTCATAGGTGGGTTGGCTGAGTCAAAGCATTACAACAAGGTAAATTAGCGGCGTCCACCAACCTCAGTTCTTTTAATAATGGTCCCATTACTCACTGGATACAGATCACAAGTACTTAGCTCTTTTGAGAAACTGCTTGAAGAAGAACATCATGGCAGCAGGCAATGGATGAGGGGGTTCTTCTTTCTTCTGGTCGCAGGAGGTTCCCTCCATCTCTCGTGCAAAATCAACGAATCACCATCTTCTTGGTTGGATCCGGCAACCTATACTTCTGGCAAGGGGCTTTTCCACTCAAAGCCCTGGTCACACTTCGGCTCACTGTGACGGTGGCATCCATGAAGGTGCTCATTGTACTTTTACTTCTGGGGGCCTTGCCAATACAGGGGGGGGGGAGAGTGACTGGATCTGGTAATATGATACTGTAGGTGAAGGGGGGAGCTCAGACTTTCTCGCCGTCGCTCTCTCGCTGCTTGTAAGCGTCTAGAAGTTTCTTCATCACTCGAACATTTCTATGATATGCCATATGACAAAAATGCATAGGACAAATCTTACTGAGGGGTGCCTTGACTATATGGGGGTGGGAGTGAGGTGTGGCTGGCTGTGCTTTCTCAATACTCTTAGAGTCGTCGGAGCCTGAGGCATCGCTCTCGGCGTTGCTTGTTTTTAGGCGTCTTGAAGTTTCTTCTAACTCGAGGATTTGACGAATCTTCTCTACCTTGGACATTGCTTCCAGAGATGCGTTATTATCTGTTTCTTGCATTTTGTTTGGCAAGGATGGTAAACACCATCCTGCCCAGAAAATACATGGAGAATATCAGTTACACACTTGACTTTCCTACACCACATGGGCTATTTCTATTTAATTTTATGGCTTAGACTTTTCTTACGATATATATATATATATATATATATATATATATATATATATATATATATATATATATATATATATATATATATATATATATATATATATATATATATATAGGGGTCCCCAATTTACGACAGGGTTCTTTCCTGACATATGTCATAACCAGGTTTTCATCGTAAGTCAGAACACACTTAAATACGAACTTAGGCCCCCCACCAATGCTAACAAATAATAATCCAAAGCATAAAAAAATAATATAAGTTCTTAATCTAGGATTTAAAAATAGTAAAAGAACACTCTACAGTATTTCTCACCTTTGCTTGTGTAATCTAAGACATAAAAATAGTAAAAGTACACTACAGTATACATTATTGTTTACCTTTACTCGTGTGGTTGGTTTGCACACTGGAAGGAGGTTTGGAAGAGAGGGAGAGACAGGCTTAATGGGAGGAGGAAGCTGGAGAGGTAGGTGCTGAAGAGACTGGGGCAGGTGAATCTTGAGAGGCATGAGAACCTGCAGCAAATGCTGGAGATACTTTGGTAGGTGAGTCTATAGAGGTATCTGAAGTAGAGAGTACAGGATATATTGCTGGAGGATCTGTATCATGAAGAATTGGTCGAGGCGAGTCTGGAAGGAAGCCCTCTTCTTCTCCTCCCAAATTTCCTTGTAACACCTCAGGCAATCCATGACCCCTCTGGTGGACCTTAGTGTACTTTGCACTGTTGCGATCCTGACCCTCGAGCTTTGCCAACCCTTCCTCTAACAGGGCAAAAGATTCTTCCAAGTCCCTGGTTGTGAATCTCTTGGTCTCTGGCTTAGTGCAGGTATTTTTTCCTATTTCTTCATCACTCACCCTTTCTATGTGTCCAAACCAACTCAGTACTGCCTGATCTAACATATATGACAGCTTTCTTTCAATACCCGTTCACTCCCTGTTCTCCTCATTTCTTTCTTTATCTATTATAGATTCACCTATCATGCTTTTCAAACACCTCATCTCCTATACATTCAACTTGTTCTTTTCATCCTATTTTGCATTTTATGTCTCTGCTCCATACAATGTTGTCAGCACAATCACACCTTCATATATCCTTCTCTTTGTATTCATTCCTAAATACCTATTTCTCATCACACTTTTCAACCCACCTAGACATTTACTAACTTCATTCACTCTATGACTTACCTCCACAGCCACTCGTCCATTTCTTGATACGTGTGACCCCGGATACTTAAAGCTCCCAACGTCTTCAAACAAGTTCATATTCACTCCTACATTCAATCCCCCTCAGTTAGCACTCCTTGTACATAGCATGACTTTACTTTAACCAATATTCACTCGCAACTTCCTTATTTCACACACCCTAACAATCTCAGTCACCAAATGAGTCAGTTCTTGCTCAGTATCAGCCACCAGTGCTGTGTCATCAACGAATATCAATTGATTCAATTACCACAACCTTCCATACTCACCCACTAATTCCAAGCTTTTGTCTAATGCTCTTTCATTTACTTCCCTTACCACTCCATCCATGTACACATCAAACAACCATGGCAACATTACACAACCTTGATGTAGCCCTACATTTACCTCAAACCATTCACTCATGACATTTCCGACTCTCACACATGCTCTGCTATTCATACAAAAACTCATCACCGCTTTCAGCAAATTTTTATTTATTCCATACAGTTGTAACACACTTCACAATACCTCTCTATCAATATATATACAGTATATATATATATATATATATATATATATATATATATATATATATATATATATATATATATATATATATATATATATATATATATATATATATATATATATATATATATATATATATATATATATATATATATATATATATATATATATATATATATATATATATATATATATATATATATATGTATATATATGTATATATATATATATATATATATATATATATATATATATATATATATATATATATATATATATATATATATATATATATATATATATATATATATATATATATATATATATATATATATATATATATATATATATATATATATATATATATATATATATATATGGCTATCCAGGCCAGAAATCGGGCGCACCGATCTTACCAAGACTTTCCTTCCAATTTAACTCGCTCTGCTTTTATTGTAGTAAGGAATCGCTGTACTGCTCAGATTCGAAGGTCTAAGGCTTCCTTTATAAGAAGGAAAGTTGATGACCTCAACTCCTCTCCCACTGAAAAATACTTCTGGTCCTTAGCCAAAAACTTTTGTAACTCAAGCTTTCCCCCTCTCATTCGTTCTGATGGTTCTATAGCTTGTTCTCCCACTGACAAAACCACTCTCTTTGGCTCTCATTTTCTACCAACTCTTTTATAAACGATTCCAGCGCACTTGTTCCTCAATCTTTATCCCTCTCTAACCCTATGCCCTCCCTTACCCTTTCTTCATGCAAAGTTCATAAGGTTCTTCGCTCGCTAAAGACGAACAAGGCATCTGATGCCGATGGTATCCCTGCAAGGTTCCTTAAGGAGTTTGCAAATGAACTGGCTCCCTTGCTTTTCTGTCTTTTTTGCCTCATTCTGTCAACCAGTATCTATCCTTCATCTTGGACTCATGCTCTAGTTCAACCTGTTCCTAAAAAGGGTCACTGCTCTATTCTTTCAAACTACCGACCTATTGCTCTAACCTCCTCTATTGCTAAAGTTTTCAAAACTTTGCTCAATGCTCACTTCTTGAAACGCCTTGAATCTAACTCACTTATCTCCGATCACCAGTACGGCTTCCGCAAACCAAGATCCACTGGTGATCTCCTGTCCTATCTTACTCATGTATGGTCATCTTCACTGAGGAACTATGGGGAATCCTTTGTCGTCACCCTTTGATATCGATAAGGCTTTTGACAGAGTCTGGCACAAGGATCTGTTGGCCAAACTCCCTGCCTATGGCTTTACCCCTTCTTTCTGTTCTCTGATTTCCAGCTTACTGGCCATTTTATATCTCTAGTTGTTAATGGTGTGACATCTAGCCCTCTCTCTGTTACCAGTGGTGTTCCACAGGCTCTGTTATTTCACCTACTCTATTCCTTCTCTTCATCAATGATCTTCTACAATCCCCATCTTCCTCTCTTCTTCATGCCTTTGCTGAAGATTCTACCCTTCACTTTTCCTCTGCCTTTTCTTCTCAACCTTCATCTGCTACTCGTAATCAATCTCGTATTACTCTTTCTTCTACTCTCAACTCCGACTTGCAGAGAGTATCTGAGTGGAGCACTCAAAATTTAGTTAACTTCAATGCCTCTAAAACACAGTTTCTGGCTATCTCTTTATCTTCTCTCCTCCTGATGACCCTATTGTCTTCGAAACTAACGAAATTTACTCTCATAATTCTATCAACATATTAGGAATCCATATAGCCTCTAACTTGTCTTGAAGGAATCACATAATCCAAATTTCTAAATCTTCATCCAAAAAATTGGGGGTTTTGTTTCGTTTTCATCACTGCTTTTCCTCTTTACAGTTACTTAAAATGTATAAGGGTCTTATCTTTCTTTGCTTAGAATACTGCTCACACAACTGGGGTGCTTCTTCTTATACTTATCTCCTTGATAGGGTTAAATTAAAGGCAGTCAGACTCATTAATGATCCTTCCCTTACTTCTAATCTGAATTCTCTCTCTCTTCGCCATAAGGTATCTTCCCTTTTTCTTTTCTATCACTACTACTTCCATTGCTGCTCTGATGAGTTGGTGGGTCACATCCCACCTCCACTGCCGAGGCCGAGTAACACTCGCTAAGCGGCCTCATCTCACAGGTACTGTGTGGAGATTTGTAGCTCATGGATTGGTCGGTGCAGCGACTGCTTCTTCCCATCTACCGCCAGACTCTGGAACTCTCTTCCTTCTTCTGTCGTTCCTAATTCTTATTACCTATCATCCTTCAAAAAACAGATCTATCGTCATCTCAGGGCTAGTCCTCCATATCTCCGGGTCCTCTGTACTTTGACTGTTTTTGTCTGTCTTTGTGAGACATTACCTCATTTCTGCCTTGTCCTTAACTTTTTCTTTTCCTTCATCTTTGTATTTTCTCGTGGCCTTGCCTTTATTAATGAGGGCACCTTTTGCCTGCCCGGTGTCACACTCATAAAAAAAAATGAGGGGAGATATGTGTGTGTGTGTATACAGACACACACACACACGCACATAAACCCATACACACACACACACGCATATGCATTCTTATCAAATGTAAGGGTAGCCTTCAGGCACATGGACAAGGAAATGTTCAGAAATATTTATGTAACCTATGTGAGGCCAAAACTCGAATATGCAGCCCCCTTTTGGAATCCGCACTTGAAAAAGCACATAGCTAAGCTTGAAAAAGTTCAAAGACATGCCACGAAACTGGTGCCAGAAATACGCAATCTCAGTTATGATGAGAGGCTGAGGGAATTAGACTTGCCATCACTCGAAGCTAGAAGAGTAAGGGGGGATATTGTGACAGTCTTTAAATTCCTTCATGGTTATGATAGACTGGATAGGGATCGATATTTCGATATGGCTGGCTCTAGAACTAGAGGTCATAGTTTGAAGCTTCGTAAGAAAAGTTCTTTGCAGGATGTAAGGAAATACTTTTTCAGTGTAAGAGTAGTTGATAATTGGAATTCGCTAAGCGAGGAGGTAGTTAATGCTATCTCAATCCATAGTTTTAAGGACAGGTACGATAAGTATCACTAAGTCTAAAATGGAACCGATCAGGAGACGGGAAGATACGAGCTTTGGGCTCTTTCCCGTAAACACAATTAGGTAATCACAATTAGGTAATCACACACACGAGGAGGAACTATCCGAAAGGAGATTACATCAAAATGAATGAGCTTTTTGCAGTTATTGACTGGAGAACCTTATTTTACAACAAATCTGTACAAGAAATGTATGACATCTTTTGTGAGAAATATGGGAAGATAGTAGATTGCTGCATACCTGTCACCAAAGTAGGTGTAATTCATGCCAGAGAGAAATGGTTCGATAATGGGTGTAAAAGAGCTAAGGAGTGGAGAGACATATGCTGGAAAAGGTATAGGAGGAGAAAAAACATAAATGCCTGGCAAACCTACAAAAGAGCAAGAAATGACTACCTAAGTAAAAGGAGAGAGGCAGAGAGAGACTATGAGAGGGACATCACCAGGAAGGCTAAAGAAAATCCCAAGCTTTTCCACAGCTTTATCAGAGGAAAACTGAAGGTAAAAGAACAGGTTTTAAGGCTAAAGAGAGCGGATGGAAGCATCACTGAGACGGATGAAGAGATCTGCAAAGAATTGAACAAGGAGTTTCAGTCAGTATTTACAGTAGAAAATACCCCACCCCCTCAGAATGCAGTGATAGAAGCTCAAGGGCCGGTATTAGAGAACATCAACCTTACAGCCACAGAGGTATGCAAAGCGCTGATGGATTTAGATGTTCATAAAGCTACAGGTCCTGATGACATATCCCCTCATGTGCTTAAAAACTGCGCAAACACAATATCAGTGGCACTAAGTATCATATTTAAGGAGTCACTGGAGTCGGGGGAGATTCCAAGATGCTGGAAACAAGCAAATGTGATACCTATCTTCCAATAGGGAAGGAGGGATATGGCTCTGAACTATAGACCAGTTTCCTTGACCAGCATAGTTTGCAAAGTTATGGAGAAACTACTAAGGAAACATATCTCTCTTCTCTTGGAATCCTTCAACTTTTTGTCAGTGAGGCAACATGGCTTCAGAGAAGGTAGATCAACAGTAACAAACTTATTAGAATTTTATGATGAGGTAAGCCAAATCTTACAGGAAAGAGAGGGCTGGGCAGATTGCATATTCCTAGACTTCCAGAAAGCGTTTGACACTGTTCCACATGGGAGACTTATTAGGAAGCTGCAATCAATGGCTAGAATAGGTGGAAATGTTTTGGAATGGATAAAAACTTACTTAGAAGGAAGGGAACAGAGGGTTAGAGTAAGACACTCAGTGTCTGAATGGAGAAGAGTTAGTAGTGGAGTTCCACAGGGTTCAGTTTTAGGGCCACGTTTGTTCCTTGTATATGTAAATGACCTACCAGAGTGTGTAAATTCATTCATGAATATGTTTGCAGATGATGCAAAGATTGTGAAGAAAGTAAAACACGAGAACAATGGTAGAGAACTTCAGGAGGATCTAAATAATCTGCATGAGTGGTCAGAAAAGTGGCTAATGAAATTCAATACTTCAAAATGTAAGGTAATGAGAATGGGTACAGGTGCAAGAAGGCCCAAGCTTGACTACTCGGTGGCTGGAGTACAACTTCAAGAGACAGAAAATGAGAGAGACCTAGGAGTAATCATACTGGCAGATTTGTCTCCAGAAATACATATAAATGGCATAGTAAGGGCAGCATATGCATTCTTATCAAATGTAAGGGTAGCCTTCAGGCACATGGACAAGGAAATGTTCAGAAATATTTATGTAACCTATGTGAGGCCAAAACTCGAATATGAAGCCCCCTTTTGGAATCCGCACTTGAAAAAGCACATAGCTAAGCTTGAAAAAGTTCAAAGACATGCCACGAAACTGGTGCCAGAAATACGCAATCTCAGTTATGATGAGAGGCTGAGGGAATTAGACTTACCATCACTCGAAGCTAGAAGAGTAAGAACATAAGAACATAAGAACATAAGAACATAAGAACATAAGAATAGAGGACACTGCAACATGCCTACTGGCACACACGAGGCAGCTCCATT
>JAXCGZ010022866.1:92500-103905 GCA_037179515.1 Halocaridina rubra
AGGAAGAGTGAAGGTCAAAGAACAGGTTTTAAAGTTAAAGAGGGCGAATAAAAGCATTGCTGAGATGAATGAAGATATCTGCAGAGAATTGGACAATACGTTTTAGTCAGTATTTACAGCAGAAAATACCCCACCCTATCAGATGCAGAGATAAGAACATAAGAACATAAGAACATAAGAATAGAGGACACTGCAACATGCCTACTGGCACACACGAGGCAGCTCCATTTTTGAATTGTATTTTCAGCATGTCTAACCTATTCTATTCTACTCTACTTATTTATTCTATTTTTCTTTTTATGATTTTTCTAATAAGCACTAACCTATTCATACCCACCCTACCTCTGTCATATGTCTATCTAATCTACATTTGAAGGTGTCTAAGGTATTGGCATTTACTATCATACTAGGAAGCTTGTTCCATGCATCAGCTACTCTATTACCAAACCAATTTTTACCAATTTCCCTTCTGAACCTAAATTTATCAAGCTTAAATCCATTATTACGAGTTCTGGTTTGATCATGAATTTTTAAAACTTTATTAATATCTACCTTGTTAATCCCTTTAAACCATTTATACACTTCAATCATATCCCCCCTAACTCTTCGCCTCTCTAGAGAATGTAGATTAAGTTTTTTTAATCTGTCCTCATATGGTAGATTTCTGATATTGTGTATCATCTTGGTCATTCTTCGCTGCACTCTCTCCAAGGATTCAATTTCCATTCTATAATAGAGTGACCAGAATTGCACAGCATAATCTAAATGGGGCCTAACTAATGCAAGATAGAGCTGCAAAATAACTTTTTCCGTCCTATTGCTAACACTTCTTGAGATAAATCCTAAAATTCTGTTTGCTTTATTTCTGTCTGCTGTGCATTGCTCTCTTGGCTTAAGACTACTACTCACAAGAACTCCCAAATCCCTTTCACACTGAGAACTCATGATTTCATGGTTATTTAGCTTATAACTAGTATTGTCTTTTATAGTACCCATTTTAACTACTTTACATTTTTCAACATTAAATTCCATTTGCCATTTGTCCGACCATTCAGATAATCTATTTAGATCTTCCTGTAAAGCATGAATGTCTTCTTTTCCATTTATAGTTCTACCTATTTTAGTGTCGTCTGTGAATTTACTTAGGTTACTACTGATATCCGAATCCAGATCATTTAGATATACGATGAATAATAGGGGACCCAGTACCGAGCCTTGTGGTACACCGCTAGTAACCGAGCCCCACTCTGATTTCTCTCCATTTATGCAAACCCTCTGTTTTCTGTCTTTTAACCATTGTTTGATCCATCTGAAAACAGCTCCTCCTATACCATGAGCTTCCAGCTTTTTAACTAATCTTTTGTGAGGAACTCTATCAAAAGCTTTGCTAAAATCTAGATATATTGTATCATATTCTTTGCCACAATCTACTGCCTCGTAAACTTCTGAATAAAAAGACAGTAAGTTTGTAAGGCACGAAAAACCCTTAAGAAACCCGTGTTGTGAAAGTTTTATCAGTCTGTGTAATTCTAGATGTGCCCTTATTTTATTTGCAATTATGGATTCTAGAATCTTACCCACTGTTGACGTTAAACTTACCGGCCTATAATTATTCTTTTTAACACGTTCTCCTTTTTTAAATATTGGTACCACATCTGCCAATTTCCACTCCATGGGTACCGATCCTAATTTTATTGAATTATTAAATAATGCAGTTAGAGGACAACTAAGCTCTTCCTTGCATTCCTTTAATATTCTAGCATATATTCCATCAGGTCCCGGAGATTTATGAGCCTTTAATTTATCTATTTCTTTTATTACCTCCTCTCTCGTAATATTTATTGAACTAAGTATATTATCAGGACTGTCTCTGTAAATGGATTCTACTTCCGGAATATTTTCCAAGTTTTCATTGGTAAATACAGATAAGAAATAATCATTTAAACATGTACACATCACTTTATCGTCATCTGTGATATGGCCATTGGCTACTTCAATTGGTCCGACTTTTTCTTTAAATTTTGTTTGATAATGTTGATAAAACCCTTTAAGATTTTCTTTAGCTTCTCCTGCTATTCTAACTTCGTATTTTCTTTTCGACTCTCTAACTATCTTTTTAACTTCCCTGTTTAACTGTATATATTGCTGCCTCACCTGCTCTTCACCTCTTTTTAGTTTCCTGTATATTCCTCTTTTAATACCTATAAGATTCTTTATTCCATTGTTCATCCATTTAGGGTCATTTTTTCTTGATCTGCAATGTTTCTTGGGAATATAGTCTCTCTGACTATTCTTAAGAGTCATGACAAAATTGTTATATTCCTCATCCAAATTTATATTAACTGACGGGCTGCTGTTCTTTCCTGTGAGAGAATTTAATGTATTGATCTTATCTTGTGATAATCCTTGGCATGTGGTACTCAAATTTCGGGGTAATCCGCTACCTGCGACCTGACCTGCTGGATTAACTACCCACATCTGTACCCCAGAAATCCCTTCCCATACCTCATTAGATAATTTAGTTTTTAAGCCCTCAAAATCTCCTGCTCTAAAGTTTGGAACAATATTCTCATTTTCCTTTATAGTTTCCTTGAAAATTATGTTAAATCTAATGGAATCATGGTCACTGTTGCCCAATTTTTCACCAACTTCTAAATTTGTAACCATATTCTCTCTATTACTAAGAACTAAATCTAGTGTATTCACCCCCCGTGTTGCTTCAAGTACATGCTGATAAAGGAAATTGTCTTCTACTACTTCCAAAAACTCCTTAGAGCTACTATCACCTGTTATGGTTTCCCAGTTAATATGTCTAAAATTAAATCTCCTACAATGCAAACTCTATTTGACCTGCTCACTTTAGAAATTTCATCGTATATAACTTGCGACTTTATATTGTCTAGATCAGGTGGTCTGTAGACTACTCCTACAACTAGACTTTCTATATTATTTTTAATTTCAACCCATAAGGTTTCTAAATTTAGATTTGTCTTAATTCCAGACTTAATGCAGCTTCTGAGGCTATCTTTAATATACATAATTACCCCTCCCCCTCTTTTATCTGCACTACGATCAGCATTATAAAGTTTATATCCTGTAATTATGTACTCAGCTTTAAGGTGTTTGCTTTCTAAATTAATCCAACTTTCACTAATGCATATTATATCCGGTCTCTCACTACATACTATGGCTCTCAGTTCTTCTATCTTGTTACCTAAACTACGGCTATTTGTATAATATACTTTTAAACTTTCTCTAGATTTACCCTTCTTGTGGCTATTCTTTTTGTTAATATTTGTTCTATGTAACAAATGGTTCTTATCCTTAGACTCCCAGTTATTTGACTCACTATTTACTGAACCCTTACTGACTAATTTCTCTGCACAAGTATTATTCATTTCATTAATTGTGTCTAACAAAACCCCCCTACCTCTCTGTCTATCATACCAGCCAATACCGAGACACCTGAATTAGAAAGATGCACTCCATCCCTTGCATACATATGCTTACGACTAGTGAAGTGATCCCACCCGTCTATAAAACCTATATTATTCTCCCGACAGAAGACTTTCATCCTAGCATTTACTCCTATAGCTCGAGACCACCACTCTGAACTTTGGCTAAGCCTAGGGAGAATACCACACATCACAGGAACTGCACCCCTTTTCCTGATCTTATCCAGGGCTTGTCTATACAACCTAATCAGCTCTTCACTTCTACCATCCTGCACGTCATTTCCCCCAGCTATCAAACAAACAACATCTTTTTTCTCAATCCAGCTATTTATTGACTCACCCACCTTCTTCATACCTGCTCCAGGGAAAAAATATTTTCCTCTAACTCTATGCATGAGTTTCCTGTCTACATATCTGCATAGTGAATCCCCTACAATTACCAAAGAACGAGACTTATCCGGAGGATGGGTTACTCCGACCTTGGGAGACTTACCTAGGCTCTTGACCTGAGAGCTTTTCCCACTTCCATTTTTACGATCGCTAGTACACCTATCTGACTCTATGGGTCCTGAAGAATTACTGCCGCCACTGTCACATTCATCTCTAAGTGAACTAAATAAATTAGCAACCTGTAGTCTTAAAGTATCATTTTTCTTAAGAACCATCTTCGTTGAACCCTTATTCACAACTTTCCAGTCGTCTTCATTATTCAATTGTCCCTTCCTGGTTAACACCTCTACCTTACCTCTCAGATCCCTGTTCTCCTCAGCTAAGGATCTGACCTCCTGCCTGACTGCGGCCAACTCATTTCTTAAATTAAAAATGAGTTTGCTTGTGTCAGACAAGGACAAATCCCCAGCACAGCCACAAACAGCACCAACAACGACACCACCACCAACACCACTACCACTAACACCACCAGCACAAAGAAGACATTCATGCTTTACAGGAAGATCTAAATAGATTATCTGAATGGTCAGACAAATGGCAAATGGAATTTAATGTTGAAAAATGTAAAATAGTTAAAATGGGTACTATAAAAGACAATACTAGTTATAAGCTAAATAACCATGAAATCATGAGTTCTCAGTGTGAAAGGGATTTGGGAGTTCTTGTGAGTAGTAGTCTTAAGCCAAGAGAGCAATGCACAGCAGTCAGAAATAAAGCAAACAGAATTTTAGGATTTATCTCAAGAAGCCTTAGCAATAGGACGGAAAAAGTTATTTTGCAGCTCTATCTTGCATTAGTTAGGCCCCATTTAGATTATGCTGTGCAATTCTGGTCACCCTATTATAGAATGGAAATTGAATCCTTGGAGAGAGTGCAGCGAAGAATGACCAAGATGATACACAATATCAGAAATCTACCATATGAGGACAGATTAAAAAAACTTAATCTACATTCTCTAGAGAGGCGAAGAGTTAGGGGGGATATGATTGAAGTGTATAAATGGTTTAAAGGGATTAACAAGGGAGATATTAATAAAGTTTTAAAAATTCATGATCAAACCAGAACTCGTATTAACGGATTTAAGCTTGATAAATTTAGGTTCAGAAGGGAAATTGGTAAAAATTGGTTTGGTAATAGAGTAGCTGATGCATGGAACAAGCTTCCTAGTAGGATAGTAAATGCCAATACCTTAGACACCTTCAAATGTAGATTAGATAGACATATGACAGAGGTAGGGTGGGTATGAATAGGTTAGTGCTTATTAGAAAAATCATAAAAAGAAAAATAGAATAAATAAGTAGAGTAGAATAGAATAGGTTAGACATGCTGCAAATACAATTAAAAAATGGAGCTGCCTCGTGTGTGCCAGTAGGCATGTTGCAGTGTCCTCTATTCTTATGTTCTTATGTTAACACCACCACTCTCCATTGCACTAAGTATGGTCAAGACTAGAGCTACTGGAAGCACGTCCTCACTGGATGAACCCAGGAACTAAACTGAAGTCATGGGCCAGTATTAGAGAGCACCATAGGTATGCAAAGCATTGATGGAGTTAGATGCACTTAAAGCTACAGGTTATAATGATATATCCCCTCACATAGTTAAGAAGTGTGCTAAACCAGTATCGATGGTGACGTTCATCATATTTGAAATGTCGCTGGAATCTGGGGAGATTCCAAGATACTGGAAACAAGTGAACGTGGTACCTATCTTCAAAAAGGGAAGGAGGGATACAGTTCTAAACAATAGGCATGATTCTTTGATCAGCATAGTTTGCAAAGTTATGCAGAAACTACTAAGAGTACAGTTCTCTCTTCACTTGGAATCCTTCAAATTTTGTTAGTGAAACAATATGCCTTCAGAGAAGGCATATCAACAGTAACACACTTATTAGAATTTTATGATGAGGTAAACCATATCTTACTGGAAAGAGAGGTCTGGGCTGATTTTATATTCTTAGATTTTCAGAGTGATCAGAAAAGTCGCTAATGAAGTTCAGTACTTCAAAATGTAAGTTTACGTGCATGGGTACAAATGCAAGAAGGCCCAATCTTGGAATGGATAAAAACTTACTTAGAGTGAGATGTTCAGTGTCTGAATGGAGAAGGGATAGTAGTGGGGTTTCATAGGGTTCAGTTTTAGGGCCACTTTTGTTCCTTGTCTACGTAAATGACCTGCCAGAGTCTGAAAATTCATTCTTGAATATGATTGCAGATGATGCAAAGACTGTGAAGAAAGGAATAGACAAGAACAATGGTAGAGAACTTCAGGAAGACCTAAATAGTTTGCATGAGTGATCAGAAATGTGGCTAATGAAGTTCAATACTTCAAAATGTAAGTTTATGTGCATGGGTACAAATGCAAGAAGGCCCATTTTTGAATAGTCAATAGCAGGAGCAGAACTTCAAGAGATGAAGAATGAGAGAAATCTAGGAGTAAACATATTGGAAGATTTGTCTTCGGAAATATATATATATATATATATATATATATATATATATATATATATATATATATATATATATATATATATATATATATATATATATATATATATATATATATATATATATATATATGAAGCAAAAAAAGGCCCATAAATAAAACACAAAAAGAAGCAAAGATGTACTATATATTACGACTGAACTCCAGTTCTCTTCAGGTACAAATGAATTGATAAATACAGGGCTGTGGATAAAGGTGGGGAGAGATGCTAGCTACGATTCCCAGGAGGATTCACGATGGGATTATCTTCAAACCTCAGGTCAGGTGGACGGTCATTTGGCATAATCTTCTTAATGAGGTCTTTTAATAATGCTTCATCCACAACGTCAGATCTCCACTGTCCATTTGATAAATTAAATGTTTCGGATTTTTCTATAATGGCTGCTTCAAGTATCTTTCTCCTATATTGGCAATTACTTTTATATAGCAATGAAGACTCACTCCAATTAATAGGGTGCCCAGTATCTCGCATATGCACAAATAAAGCAGAACTTTCAACACCATATCGTACTGCTCTTTTATACTCGGAAATTCTCTGGCCTAGCGAACGACCAGTTAGACCTATGTAGGATTTATCACAGGAACAGCAATCAATTTTATAAATACCTGCTTCTAAAGCTTTTTTATTTTGATATACGTTAATAAGTGAAGAACCAATTGTTTTGGGATAATTAAATATGAAAGGATTACTTCTGCCTAATTTATCACTAAGAATTTTAATATTTTCTAAATAGGGTATTTTAATTGTATTAGTAAAGTTTATTTTTGGCTGTTCTGTCGGCCCATTATAAAATATTTTGTTTGCTTTGTTAATTGCTTTTTCAATTACATACGCGGGATACATGAGACTTTCTAATTGTTGGCGGATTAATTTGAATTCGTATTTTAAATGATGAGTGGAACACACTCTAAGACCTCTTAGGAAAAGATTGCATGCAACACCAGTTTTTACAGACAAAGCATGATAGCTTAGAAAGTGTATATAAGAGACAGAGAAAGTTTTCTTCCTATAGACAGTAAATGAGTATTTATTGGGTTCTCTAATAACTAAGACATCCAGAAATGGTAGCTTGCCCTCCGATTCCCATTCGGTTTTAAACTTGATGCTAGGGACTAAATCATTAAGTTTATTAAAAAATGTGTCAAATTCTCCCCAACGGGAGTCCCAATATGAAAATATATCATCTACATATCGCAACCATATCATTTCTTTGGGCTTAACACTGACTAGAATCTCTGTCTCAAAAAACTCAATATACAAGTTAGCCAGAAGGGGGGACAAGGGGCTTCCCATACTACAACCAAATTTTTGCTTGTAAAAACTACCATTAAAGGAAAATACAGTATTAGTGACGCATAACTTAAGTAAATCCATGGTTTTTTCAAGACCTAGTGGAAAATGCTCGGCAAAGGGAATCAGTTTAACGCTAAGGAACTGTAAAACATTATCTACTGGAACTTTAGTAAACAGAGATTCTACGTCTAGAAAGTCTAGTTGTAGGAGTAGTCTACAGACCACCTGATCTAGATAATATAGAGTCGCAAGTTATATACGATGGAATTTCTAAAGTGACCAGGTCAAATAGAGTTTGCATTGTAGGCGATTTTAATTTTAGACATATTAACTGGGAAACCATAACAGGTGATAGTAACTGTAAGGAGTTTTTGGAAGTAGTAGAAGACAATATCCTTTCTCAGCATGTACATGAAGCAACACGGGGGGTGAATACACTAGATTTAGTTCTTAGTAATAGAGAGAATATGGTTACAAATTTAGAAGTTGGTGAAAAATTGGGCAACAGTGACCATGATTCCATTAGATTTAACATAATTTTCAAGGAAACTATAAAGGAAAATAAGAATATTGTTCCAAACTTTAGAGCAGGAGATTTTGAGGGCTTAAAAAACTAAATTATCTAATGAGGTATGGGAAGGGATTTCTGGGGTACAGATGTGGGTAGTTAATCCAGCAGGTCAGGTCGCAGGTAGCGGATTACCCCGAAATTTGAGTACCACATGCCAAGGATTATCACAAGATAAGATCAATACATTAAATTCTCTCACAGGAAAGAACAGCAGCCCGTCAGTTAATATAAATTTGGATGAGGAATATAACAATTTTGTCATGACTCTTAAGAATAGTCAGAGAGACTATATTCCCATAAAACATTTCAGATCAAGAAAAAATGACCCTAAATGGATGAACAATAGAATAAAGAATCTTATAGGTATTAAAAGAGGAATATACAGGAAACTAAAAAGAGGTGAAGAGCAGGTGAGGCAGCAATATATACAGTTAAACAGGGAAGTTAAAAAGATAGTTAGAGAGTCGAAAAGAAAATACGAAGTTAGAATAGCAGGAGAAGCTAAAGAAAATCCTAAAGGGTTTTATCAACATTATCAAACAAAATTTAAGGAAAAAGTCGGACCAATTGAAGTAGCCAATGGCCATATCACAGATGACGATAAAGTGATGTGTACATGTTTAAATGATTATTTCTTATCTGTATTTACAAATGAAAACTTGGAAAATATTCCGGAAGTAGAATCCATTTACAGAGACAGTCCTGATAATATACTTAGTTCAATAAATATTACGAGAGAGGAGGTAATAAAAGAAATAGATAAATTAAAAGCTCATAAATCTCCGGGACCTGATGGAATATATGCTAGAATATTAAAGGAATGCAAGGAAGAGCTTAGTTGTCCTCTAACTGCATTATTTAATAATTCAATAAAATTAGGATCGGTACCCATGGAGTGGAAATTGGCAGATGTGGTACCAATATTTAAAAAAGGAGAACGTGTTAAAAAGAATAATTATAGGCCGGTAAGTTTAACGTCAACAGTGGGTAAGATTCTAGAATCCATAATTGCAAATAAAATAAGGGCACATCTAGAATTACACAGACTGATAAAACTTTCACAACACGGATTTCTTAAGGTTTTTCGTGCCTTACAAACTTACTGTCTTTTTATTCAGAAGTTTACGAGGCAGTAGATTGTGGCAAAGAATATGATACAATATATCTAGATTTTAGCAAAGCTTTTGATAGAGTTCCTCACAAAAGATTAGTTAAAAAGCTGGAAGCTCATGGTATAGGAGGAGCTGTGCTCAGATGGATCAAACAATGGTTAAAAGACAGAAAACAGAGGGTTTGCATAAATGGAGAGAAATCAGAGTGGGGCTCGGTTACTAGCGGGGTACCACAAGGCTCGGTACTGGGTCCCTTATTATTCATCGTATATCTAAATGATCTGGATTCGGATATCAGTAGTAACCTAAGTAAATTCGCAGACGACACTAAAATAGGTAGAACTATAAATGGAAAAGAAGACATTCATGCTTTACAGGAAGATCTAAATAGATTATCTGAATGGTCGGACAAATGGCAAATGGAATTTAATGTTGAAAAATGTAAAGTAGTTAAAATGGGTACTATAAAAGACAATACTAGTTATAAGCTAAATAACCATGAAATCATGAGTTCTCAGTGTGAAAGGGATTTGGGAGTTCTTGTGAGTAGTAGTCTTAAGCCAAGAGAGCAATGCACAGCAGTCAGAAATAAAGCAAACAGAATTTTAGGATTTATCTCAAGAAGCGTCAGCAATAGGACGGAAAAAGTTATTTTGCAGCTCTATCTTGCATTAGTTAGGCCCCATTTAGATTATGCTGTGCAATTCTGGTCACCCTATTATAGAATGGAAATTGAATCCTTGGAGAGAGTGCAGCGAAGAATGACCAAGATGATACACAATATCAGAAATCCACCATATGAGGACAGATTAAAAAAACTTAATCTACATTCTCTAGAGAGGCGAAGAGTTAGGGGGGATATGATTGAAGTGTATAAATGGTTTAAAGGGATTAACAAGGGGGAAATTAATAAAGTTTTAAAAATTCATGATCAAACCAGAACTCGTAATAATGGATTTAAGCTTGATAAATTTAGGTTCAGAAGGAAAATTGGTAAAAATTGGATTGGTAATAGAGTAGCTGATGCATGGAACAAGCTTCCTAGTATGATAGTAAATGCCAATACCTTAGACACCTTCAAATGTAGATTAGATAGACATATGACAGAGGTAGGGTGGGTATGAATAGGTTAGTGCTTATTAGAAAAATCATAAAAAAAATAGAATAAATAAGTAGAGTAGAATAGAATAGGTTAGACATGCTGAAAATACAATTCAAAAATGGAGCTGCCTCGTGTGTGCCAGTAGGCATGTTGCAGTGTCCTCTATTCTTATGTTCTTATGTTCTTATGTTCTTATGTCTAAACTAAGGAGCTTTACATTACTTAAGGGAATATTTGAGTTATTAATTTTTTTAATAAAATCTTCAGAATGTTTAAGATGAGATGAGGAAAATGAACCCAAGAAGGGCGAAAGCAGACTTGCCAGCCACTTGGAAATCTTATATATGAAAGAACCCTTGCATGATATTATAGGGCGTAAAGGAATGCCATCCTTGTGAGTTTTAGAAAGACCATAGAAGTAGGGAAGGGAGGGATTGGTGACTTTATATGATTCAAGCAATTCAATATTCTTCTTGTTTTTACCAATTTTGCGAACGGATTTATAGAAATCTGCAGATATGGTGGGACATTTTGATTTATTTTGCTCTAATAATGTATTCAGAATAAATCAAAATGTCCACTTCCTAGAAGATTTCTGATCGCTATTGAGTCATTGCGCAAACTTGAGAATGTTATCATAACCAAATCGGACAAAGACGGAAAAATTATTCTTCTTGATAAGGATTCATATATTGATAAAGCCATGGAACTTCTTAATTATGAAAACACCTATGAGAAATTAGCTAAAGATCCCCTGAGCACCATATCTGCAGATTTCTATAAATCCGTTCGCAAAATTGGTAAAAACAATTTTAGTTCCTGGGTTCATCCAGTGAGGACGTGCTTCCAGTAGCTCTAATCTTGACCAAACTTAGTACAATGGAGAGTGGTGGTGTTCTTTGTGCTGGTGGTGTTA
>JAXCGZ010022867.1:2500-20000 GCA_037179515.1 Halocaridina rubra
CGAATTCAAATTAATCCGCCAACAATTAGAAAGTCTCATGTATCCCACGTATGTAATCGAAAAAGCAATTAACAAAGCAAACAATATATTTTATAATGGGCAGGCAGAACAGTCAAAAATAAACTTTACTAATACGATTAAAATACCCTATTTAGAAAATATTAAAATTCTTAGTGATCAATTAGGCAGAAGTAATCCTTTCATATTTAATTATCCCAAAACAATTGGTTCTTCACTTATTAACGTATATCAAAATAAAAAAGCTTTGGAACCAGGGATTCATAAAACTGATTGCAGTTCCTGCAATAAATCTTACATAGGTCAAACTGGTCGTTCGCTAGGCCAGAGAATATCTGAGTACAAAAGAGCAGTGCGATATGGTGCTGAAAGTTCTGCTTTATCTGTGCATATGCGAGATACTGGTCATCATATTAATTGGAGTGTCTCCTCATTGCTATATAAGAGTAATTATTTTTTTTTTATGATTGTGACACCAGGAGGGGCCAAAAATATTATAAAATAAAACAGCCCTCATCGGGCCTGGGCACGAAGAATACATAAAGAAAAACTGCCAATATAGGAGAAAGATACTTGAAGCAGCCATTATAGAAAAATCAGACACCTTAAATTTATCAAATGGACAGTGGAGATCTGACGTTGTGCATGAAGCAATATTAAAAGACCTCATTAAGAAGATCATGCCAAATGACCGTCCACCTGACCTGAGGTCTGACAATAATCCCATCGTGGATCCTCCTGGGAATCGTAGCTAGCATCTCTCCCCACCTTTATCCAGAGCTTTGTATATATCGATTCATTTGTACCTGAAGAGGACTGGAGTCCAGTCGTAATATATAGTACATCTTCGCTTCTTTTTGTGTTTTACTTATGGGCCTTTTCTTTTGCTATATATATATATATATATATATATATATATATATATATATATATATATATATATATATATATATATATATATATATATATATATATATATATATATATATATATATGAGAGATTTCTGTCACGGTCACTTCTCTATTTCTTCCTCTTGTTTTCTTCTCATACTTCTAAAAAGAATGTCTAAATTTCATGTCTATTCATCGCGGTTTTTTCCTCTCTTAGATAAATACTTTATTTTTATAAACTAACTCTTTTAATTCAATTCTTGTTCCATTTACTTCAGACGCGTGTGTAAAATGTATTGTAATCATTAGATCCACTATTCCAAGCCTTTTAAAAGGAAAAAAATGAGAACAAATTAGTGATTATAAACAGCCAAATAAACTCAGATTGTTTAAAGTTTTCTGGACGGCTCATGATATAGTGTAGGACTAAGAGATGGAGACCCAATCGTGTATTCCTTGTAGTTAGAAGTGGTCTTGTTTGAAAGACTAAATCCTCAGATACCAACTTGTTTTTTTCCCACAACCAGGCAGTTGGTTCAAGCATTTTTCTCTGACCATCTTTATCCCATTGCAAGAATAGGATATATCATATACTGTATTTAATTATTTTATTTGTCACAAAAACAAAAATATAACCAAAGGAGGTAACTAAAAGTGGTATTCCTGGTGAAAAAAAAAAAACGATATTACACTTCAGCGGCGTCATAGATGGTGAATGAACAAGGTACTCCTGGTGGTGGAGAAAGTATTCCACCTTCCAATTTACCTGCTCAACACCAATTCTCACTAAAAGTTGACAGCGGAATAAAAATTTTTAGTCCAATCCTCTATATTTTTTTTTCTTATCACAGAGAGTGGTGTTTGATGAAGTTCTGTTACCTGTTCATATCTGTTCAGTTGTGACTGCCTATATCCCTATGATGCAATCAGAGCAGCCTTGAGTGCTTCATAGGGACATGGGTGGTCAAAAGGGGTCGGGTACTTTTTGGTACCAGTCTTCAGGCGCCACCCTTTTTTTTTGACCGAGTAGCTTTGGGAGAGTCAATGACAACTTCCATTATATAATTCCCTTTCCATCTATATTCATTATATATCTCCAGATGCATGTAATCCAACCCATCCCGTAATATATGCCAAAGCTCTACATCATATATATTCATACACAGTCAAATCAATCTGCAGAAACTGCATGATATGACACTATGTACATTAAAAAGCTTCATGTTATCACAATGTTACCTCCAATAACATCACACTGTCATGCTATTCACCTCTAAATCTTCACACTGTTTAACACCACTCCATTCATTCATACCTACAAAAACCTTCATGCTATCATAATAGCATGAGGACTGCAAAACTTTACACTGTCACACTACTTACTCCTAAAACTTCACACTATTTATCACTCCTCCGTTCATTACTCACCATTTTGCATTCCACTAATGACCTCTGTTACTACTTCCTAACAGTCTTGTTGACCAGTTATGGCTATTCCCTCGTGCAATTCACTTCTGCCCTTCTCCAATAGTTCTACCCATCCTCCAGTCCTTGCATTCCATGATATATGATATCTGCACAGCAATATCCAATTTCAGAAGGCCAATTTCCTCCAATTGCATTATAAATCCATGTGATACGCCATTTGAAATACACGAAAGATTGTATATTACAATAGTTTAGATGTGCTTGTAAAGAATTGGTGACCATAATATATATATATATATATATATATATATATATATATATATATATATATATATATATATATATATATATATATATATATATATAAAGTAGGTTCAGGAATAAGAGAGAGAGAGAGAGAGAGAGAGAGAGAGAGAGAGAGAGAGAGAGAGAGAGAGAGAGAGAGAGAGAGAGAGAGAGAAGAGAGAGAGAGAGAGAGAGAGAGAGAGAGAGAGAGAGAGAGATTGTCTCAAACCGATGACCTGACAAAGAAAAGTCGCGTACACACGAAGCCACGGTGGCTACTATGTAAAATCAAGGAGTATTCTATATCAATAATTCATAATTAGACTAGCATTACACTGAAATAACATTCTCTCTTTTTGTTTACAGCCTCATAACGATGGCAAACGAGCCCACCAGCTTAAGAGGGCCAAGGAACACGAGCTGAGTAATCGCATGGGCCACGGTAAGCATCACAGAAGTAAGTAATCTTCACTCAAAATATCCTTTTGACTGAAAAACTTTTATTATACATATTTCAGATTGTGTTCAAACCTGTGCTAAAATATCTTAGTAACTCACTTAAACAAGTTTATATTACCTTTTTCTCGCCTATAAGGGGTACTTGAAAGGCAGTTTTGTCAAATTCGATTCTCAGAGATGTACTCATTAAATTATTAATATTATTACGAGCCTCCTACTTTTAGTGGTTAATTCACGTAATCAACATGGTTTAGAGTCAGGGTATGGCTGGTCCCCCTAACATATTTCCTTATGCTAAATAAGATCTAAACATCATTGATACTAAGCATTCAATTTTGAATCACATAAGAAGTAGAGATTGGTTAAAAAAATCGGACCTATGAGCACTGTGCAACTAGTAGTTGGATGTAGCATTCACACAAAATTGCTATTAAATGAACCATTTTAAACCACCCATCAATACAAAAATAAGTTTTGATTTTGACTTTTGGCTTTGGCATCGGGGCTCATGGTTTGTTATACATTCCGGCCAAGTTACTGATTTACATTGTTTATTACAAGCTTAAGAATGATACGCAATAATCAAGGATAATGAGCAACCGGAAATATAGAAGGAAATAAAGAATGCTGTAGACAACTTTGTATATTAGTGAGATTGTGAGCACGAGAATGTGATGACACCATGATGTAAGCTGGTCCATGGCACCAGTCGCCCGTTGCGATACTACAGCTGATGTTCTTTTGGACCTAATTAGAACTGGTCAGGACAGATCAGTGTTAAGGCTTACTTAAGTTAACGTTCTTTTCCTATGCCTACATCTACCCAGAATATTCTATCATATTCGTTACACATCTCTTCCTATGTCTTCAAATCTGACTAGTCACAACACTCCCCATCTCTGATGCTTTATGCTTTATGTTTTCTTCGTGCTCAGGCCCGATGAGGGCAATTTTCTTTGCCTGTCCCGGTGTCATATATAAAAAAAAGAGAGAGAAAAACTGCAGGAAACAACTTTGTACATTGGCTGAGTAATTTCTTCTTCTTCTTCTTCGTCTACATCTTTTCCCACTTTTATGTGGGGTCGATGTTTCTGGCCAGTGTTCTCCATATGTTTCTGTCCCATACCTCATCACCCAACAAACCTTTAGACCTCAGGTCGTCATTGATGCAATCCATCCACCTACGCTTTGGTCTCCCCCTCCTTCTCCTACCCCATATATCCATTTCCATCACTCTCCTTCCAACATACTCTTCATCCCTCCTAACGACATGGCCATACCATCTTAGTCTACTTTCTTGTATCTTATCTGAGATTTCTCTAACTTTTTAGGTACCTCTAATTACCACACATCCATCTCAACATCCTCATCTCTGCCACATCCAGCTTTTTCTCTTGTGTTTTCTTTATTGCCAATGTCTCTGCTCCATACATCATCGCAGGTCTCACAACTGTCTTGTGCACTTTACCCCTCAACTTAATCCCTATTCTCCTGTCGCACAGCACCCCTGACAATTTCTTCCAATTCTTCCATCCCGCTTGTATTCTGTGGGTTATTTCTGACTCTAGGTCACCATCCTCTGCTACTGTTGATCCCAAGTACTTGAACTTTTCAACTCTTTTCAACACCTCCCCCTGCAAACTGACCTCCCCATCCTCATCATCTCTCAATATAAAGTACTCTGTCTTCTTCCTGCTGATTTTCAGTCCTCTATCCTCCATCACCCTTCTCCACTCCTCAAGCTTCTCCTCCACTACCTCTCGTCTGTTGCTACACAGTACAATGTCATCTTCAAAGAGCATACACCATGGAGACTGATCTCTAATACCCTGGGTTACTACATCCACGACCAGATCAAATAGATATGGACTCAAAGCAGACCTTTGATGCAGACCAACATTTACTGAGAGACTTTTCCTCAAGCCCACACTGCTCTTAACCTTTGCCTCTGCCCTCTCATACATATCTTGGATGATTCTTACATATTTCTCGGGGACTCCCTTTTCTCTAATACACCTCCACACCTCTTGACGTGGTACTCGATGATATGCCTTTTCCAGGTCAATTAAGATCATATGCAGTCCTTTCTTTCTCCCGATGCTTTTCCTTCATTTGTCTCAAGGCAAATATGGCATCCACTGTCCGTCTTCCAGGCATGAAGCCAAACTACTCATCTACAATTGTCGTTACCTCTCTGAGTCTCCTTTACATGATCTTCTCCCATATCTTCATAATATGACTTAACAACTTTATACCTCTATAGTTTCCACACTCCTGAATGTCTCCCTTCCCTTTATAGGCTGGGGTGATTAGGCTTCCTCTCCACTCCTCTGGCATCTTTTCCTGACTAAAGATCTTTTGCATTAAGTCCCACAAGATATCTATGCCTTCCTCTCCAAGACTCTTCCATACCTCCACTGGCATCTTATCAGGTCCTGCTGCCTTTCCATTTTTCATTTTCCTTACTGCCAGCTCTACCTCTCTTCTAGCCACTGTTGTTGTAACTAATTCATTTGGAAGTCCATCTTCAAATACTGCTCTTGAGTTCTGTTCATTTAGTAATCCTTCAAAATAAGTTGACCATCTACTTTTTATTTCATCCTCTTCTGCTAGAACTACTCCATGGTTATCCTTTATTTGTCTTACTTGGGTCAAGTCCTTAGATGCAGCATCTCGGGCCTTGGCAATTCGCCATATTTTCTTCTCTCCTTCTGGTGTTTCCAGCTCTTTATAGACTTCATTGAATTTCTCTGCCTTTGCTTTTGCTACTGCTCTCCTTGCCTCCTTCTTTGCCTGCTTTATCCTGCTCCAGCCCTGAGAAATCTGACTTTTTCTTAGCTTCTTTCTTGTTCTTCACCCATTCTTGCACTTCCTCATTCCACCACCATGACTCTTTATCATTTGGGGGTTTATTTCCTGATGACTTTCCAAGTACCTCCTCACCAACCCTCAAAATCATTATACTATTCTCTGTCCACCATTCTTGTACATCCTCATGAAACCTTATCGCTTCCAACACTCTTCCCTTAAACATAGCTCTTAGCTCTGCATCTTTCAATCTCCACCACTTTATATTGGGTCCATCCTTGGCTTCTTACTTTTCCTACATTTCCTGAGCCTGCAATCAGTTACTACTATCCTATGTTGCACTGCTACTCTCTCCCCATTTATTACTTTACAGTTGCTAATCTCCTTCAGATGGTCTCTCCTACACAACAATAAATCTATCTGGCTTTCCCTCCCACCACTACTGTATGTAATCAATCTGTTTTCCTTTTTCTCAAAGAATGTGTTGAATAATGCCAGATCAAATGCCACTGCAAAATCAATGACTCTCTCTCCCCCCTCATTTCTCTCGCCCACCCCCCAACCCCCATGAACAATACCTATCCCAGCCCTCCCAATTCCCAAGTGGCCATTTAGATCTCCTCCCAAACTTACCCTCTCCCTTATAGGGATTGTTCTAAGCTCCTGTTCCATCTCCTCCCAAAATACATCCTTTTCCTCTGCTGTACAACCAGTTTGTGGGGCATAGGCACATACCACATTGACTACCGTTTCTCCCAGTCCAAGCTTTAAACTCATAATTCTGTCACTCTTTCTATTCACACCAAGTAAGCTTTCCTTCAGGTCTTCGGATAGTATTATTCCTACACTATTCCTCCCTTCCTCATTTGCTCCACTATAGAACAATTTGCAACCCTCACCCAGTTCTCTGGCCATATTTCCTTTCCACCTGGTCTCCTGCACACACAGCACTCCAATTCTTCTCCTCTCCATCTGGTCCACCAATTCTCGCCCCTTCCCAGTCATCGTCCCCACATTAAGAGTGCCCATCCGCAGCACCACATCTGACACTCTCCCTCGAGCTTGCCTCTTTAATCCAGCCTGCCCATGACTGGGTAGCCCTTGCTGTCTTTCCGGAGGGGTCAGGCGAAGCCCAACGCATCGCCTAAGAGGAACGCCCTAGTATGGTGACTATTTTTGTTATCTGTACTGGCCATATTTTGGTTTTGGCAAAATTTTTATAGCCAGATGCCGTTCCTGCCACCAATCCTCTCCATCTACCCGGGCTTGGGATCGGCACCAAGTTGAGGCTGGCTTGCCCCCCTCAGTGGCTGGGTTTGGCTGAGTAATTTCTAGCAAGCCTAATAACAAGAATCTAGCAAGCCTAATAACAAGAAGAATCAATATGTTCCTGCATATTTAGAATAATACAGTAAATACTGAATGAATAGAAACGAACAGAGAAATAGTATGCATTCAACCCAATAAAGCACCGAGGATAACAAGCAACCACAAATTTATCAAATAAACAAAGCTACAAATATTTAAGTACATTACTGAATATAGGAGCATAGGACAAACATATAAAAAAAAAAGATGTAATGTTGCAGACAACACCATACATTACTAAATACCTTAAACAAGAAGAATTATACTGAAAAAAGAGATCTAAAGCAGAGTTACACATATTCCTACTGACCTCATTCCTCTTGTAATATTCATCTCATTAGAGCTTTTATGGTAATGAAATTTCCTCATCTACTTAAGACTTACCTAAGTATTTAACTGACCTTTAACTCTTTTGAGTGTTGACGAAGATGTTAAATGTGTTAAATTAGTAGTGTATTAAAAAAATAAATAAAAAAAAATAAAAAAAGCTCTTTCATACAATATTAAAAATCTTCACTTCAATGAGTAAAATAGCATGAAGAGCACTGTTTAAATTTCTTAATGAAACATATAACTACAAGCCCCAGAACAATATACATAGTTAAACTCCCTATGTAGAACTTTTCACACACAAGTTACACACTTCAAAAAAAAAAAAAAATATGAAAAGAAGTATTAATGAAACTAATTATCTCCAAAACTGATTCACTTGTGAAAAAAAAAAAATGCCAGTCCTTAAGATATGCAGCCTTTAGAAATTGCAAATAAAGTCTTTCTTAACTCTAGCTAGAAGAAAATATACTTTCAGCAACCTAAAATCTTAATAGGGATAAATAACTAATTTTTAATATAATGGACAACTGTCTTGCAGGTGAACACAGATCAGAAGCCCCAGATGTTCACAAAGTTCACAAGACTGAAACTGCCGCCCACAAAGCTGAAGGCCGTAAGACTTCTGTTTACAAAAAAGCCGAAGCGCACAGGCGCGCTGAAGGTGTGCTAAGTAGCACAAGCCCACTACACGACATCAAAAAGGACCTTCATCTTCAGCACATAACTGAACACAATATTCAGAAGAAACAGCATGATGACAAGGTAGGAAATCATTCACAATATGTCATCCAAATATAAAATGACAGAGAAGAACTTTATCATTTTTTTATAAATACTGTATTATTTTGTAAGTTCTTTCCGTTCGTTAAGAAAAATATAGTCTCTTTAATTAACACCATTTTTCTTTAGTTTTGTTGTAACCTTCTTCATTATTCATTTAAAAACAGCCTAGAGGAATATATTTATCCATAATTAATATTAATTTCCAATAATCACAACAAAATTAAAAACAAGAGTACTATTGGTGCATATAACTAATAAATTTAATTCAGTTTTGTCGAAGTAATGGGCATTCATGATTAGTTATCATAGCTTAAGAAAAAGCACAAAGCATGAAAGATAATGAATACATTTACCCATCCATCAATATTTGATTAAACTAAATCCACCATTAGGTTATCTGCGATGAGGGATGCAATTCTGTTACAAATATATCGTAAGCCTGGAATGCATATTTAAAGAAATAAAATCATCCATTAAAACAGCCTCTTCTCACTAATTCTCCCTTTATAAGAGGGTACTAGTGAAAGTAATATTTTCCTAGCCTATCATGACCTTCACCAAAACTGAGTTGAAGGATTGGTAGTACAGACACTCTCCAACTAACCAAATGAGTTAGGTTCCAGATATCCATTTGTAAGTGGAATTGTTCGTAAGTTGTGTTAAGGTAAAAATATGTACTGTACAGTACACACATATATATATATATATATATATATATATATATATATATATATATATATATATATATATATATATATATATATATATATATATATATATATATATATATATATATATATATATATATATATATATATATATATATATATATATATATATATAGTAATAATAATGTAATAATACAGTACAGTCCAGTAATACATAAATTAATACATGGTTTTTTTTTTGTATCTGTGCATGTTCGTAACTAGGTTGTTCATAAGTAGGGGAGCTTCTGTAATTGTGTGCGAACAGTTTTTCACACAAATACAGGAAGGGTTAGAGACATAAAACACAAAAAATCTAAGTGAATATTATCATTTTATTCCAAAGGGGAATGAGGGGATGACAATCCTAAGAATCTTCATATATTTCTTCCCACAAAACAATGATAGAAAGAGTGAGAATGGGCAATGTTATAATGTCATAATGCCTCACTCGTTTGGTTTTGTTGTGGCTTCCCTGCAGGGTTCATAATACATAAATTCTATTATGGATATTTCTGCACCAAAATAAAATATAATTTATGAAAAGTAACGGGTAATCTCTTGCCACCTTGTTTAATAATCACCTGATACAAGTAATTCTACAGCAGAAGCTGAAAATTTATTCTGATTATATATTATCTCCCTCTTTCTTTTGGGGATATATGTGTATCTCTTGTTTCATAACTTATCCAATATTTTACTCCTTGAAAATCCTCTACAATATAATTTAAAATGTTTCGAGGGGCGGCAAAGGAGAAGCCTGTCATAAAAATACTTGAAAGCGCTCAAATATATTCATAATATGATAAAAATTAATATATTACAGGAATTTGTTTTAAGAGTGTTAGCTTGAATTTGTTTTACATATGGCAAGTTCTCATGATGTAATGATGTTGCTATTATAAGTATTATTATTATCACTATTATAATTTTTATTATTATTATTATTATTATTTTTATTATCATTATTTTCTTCTTCTTCTTTTTATTATTATTATTACTATTATTATACATTTGCATTATTACTGGTAAAAATCTTTTCACCTGATCTTTACAGAGTAAATATAATCAAATATATAAACTCCTGAACTCTAGTAAAAAAGAGCAACCCAAGCAGAATAAAAAAGCCCAGCTACAAGTGGTTTTTGAAGCCTACAATGTAAAAAAATGCATTTCAAATTGCAATAAAACCACAAAAATGTCAGCTGAGTAACATTCATAACTTAACTATATTCTGTGGAATAGCGTAATTAAGTATAATTAGTGATCCTAATTGGTCATCCTCCCCCAAACCACAGCCGAAATCCGAGGTAACAGGGACACACCTCATAACAAATCGGATGCCGAGTGGGGAGAACATACCTCCTCACCTCCTCACCAATCGAACGCCTCAAGTCTCTGCTAATCTCAACTCTAGCGTATTGGCCAAAGTTCTGAACAAAAATGTAACTAAGGTAGAGGAAGATTTTAGAACTGTGTGCTCAAATAATGTCCCCAGCTGTACTGCTATAATTCAGTGTGTGGTGGCTTCTCAAGTGATCTTTATTATTTTAATTTGTTTTACAGTGTTTCCTCACTTGCTTTGTCCTCCCTCAATTTAGGTGTGTTCGTTTGAGCAGTATATCAGGCCTCGGATGGGTAAAAATTTATGGCACAGAACAAATATATTTATGATATTAGAATAGTGGTTCCCAAACTTTTTTACAGCTGATATTTTTAAGCTGCTTCTACCCTCAGAGGCCCTTCCAGAGAATACATAAGTTTTACCAAGGCAGTGTAGCAAAAATATTAATATTTATTTTTTGTCTGCAAAATCTTTATTGAGAATCACTACATTAAAGGACCATCCTCTCCCTCTGTCGTTTTCACATCAGCCCTAAATATATACTCATCTGCAGGACTAAAGAGAAGTTGCCTGAATGCATTCTCGTTCTTTCAAAAACTATATTTCTTTTCCTAAACAATATTTTTGTATGTTCTCCGTTTGTTCAATGTTCTGAGTAAATACATCACAACTGTACATATTTCTTTTAATACTTCGACATGTGTTCGTAAAATCTGTTGTCTGTATTAGTTCAAGGCAAAGTGAAGGACATATGTGAATCTTGACTGAAATCAGCACAAATTCCTTTATATGTCTGAGAGAAAAAAGTAAAAAATGTTGTTGAAGAACCCTTATTATACATGCACATATGTCAATTACTTTGAGTGTAAATATTTTGCATTTCAGCTGTATCATGAGTTTTATGTGTATTTCTTGATAATATAATTTCTAAAATGCAACTAGTATTGTTACTCTTAGATAGTACCAGATCATACTATAGACACTAATTCTATCTGGACCTATTTGTCAATGCATATCAATTTTCAGCAGCAGTAAGCCATACTTTCACGTATTTTGCATTGCCTACACATAATCCCTCCAAACTATTCTGGATAAACAATTCTGACACGATTTTCCTTTCAACAGGATGGCATTCCAATGGAGTCTGAGCGCTTAATTCACGTGACTCCCAGACCCCTAAGAGTGCACAAGGTGAACAAGACTCATCATAAACCTACCCCAGCCACAGGTGCAAAGAGTAATATCCCACTGGCTCACGCCAGACCTGCTTCATCCAAAGCCAAGGCCCATAAACCTCCCAAAAAGTACAGCCCCAAGAAGCACGGATGGAAGAAGTCCATGCGCAAGGAAAAGGGAAAGGACAAGGCCAAGAAAAACGAGAAGCGCGAGAAGCGGAACAAGGCTCTCCACCGAGCTATCGTGGCCAGGAGCCTGTGAATTATGGGTAGCAAATATTAGTTACCATAAAAAACCCAATGACTACAGGATAAAAACAAAGAGCATATGACCTTATTAGGAAAATGCAAAAACATAAAAAAAGTAATGATATAAGAATGAGGCAGACTTTATCATAAGGTAATGAGATATAATATCATTTTAAAATTTAAAAATGCATTCATGAGAAGAACAACGTTTACCTAATTGATATCTACTTTAAATTTAATATTCATAAGTTATTATGGACAACAAACAGATCTTAGTCAAAGCAAGGAAGCAGGATTCAAAGAAATACAATGACTTAAGAATATATATATATATATATATATATATATATATATATATATATATATATATATATATATATATATATATATATATATATATATATATATATATATATATATATATATATATATATATATATATATATATATATATATATATATATATTACTGCTTAAAAGGCACTTAAACTGTATATCTAGTAGCAGGAAAACTGTATATAGACTTAGTAACAAATTATCTGAGGTTACTTAAATGTACTTGTGTTAATATATATATATATATATATATATATATATATATATATATATATATATATATATATATATATATATATATATATATATATATATATATATATATATATATATATATATGGCAAAAGATTGCAACATTGCAAAAAATAAAATACAATATATTACTATATGATGCATAGGAATACTGAGATAACCTGATATCGCTAAATTCATTTAAAACTTTCCAACCAGATAAAACGACATTCATCAAACAGAAGTATCAATCATAGATGTGTTATTCCGTTAGTGAAATGCAAACTTTTGCTGTAATATACCCCCAACTACACTTAAAACCATAGCTTTATATATATATATATATATATATATATATATATATATATATATATATATATATATATATATATATATATATATATATATATATATATATATATATATATATATATATATATATATATATATATATATATATATATATTGTCGTGGGAATAGCTGATCTTGTGGCCCATTTTGACATATATATATATATATATATATATATATATATATATATATATATATATATATATATATATATATATATATATATATATATATATATATATATATATATATAGTTAGTAAAGATATGATATGTTAACAAATTATGCACATTCTGATTATAATATGCGAATGAGTGACTGTTCATCACAGTCTAAATGAGATCAAATCACCATACGTAAATATATGTAATTACTTCACAGTAAAGCAGTTCTGATAAACGTAGAATAAATTATCAAAAGCCATAATACAACATTGATCTTTAAGCAAAAGAAAAGAGGGATGTCATCGGGAAAGGATATTCATGGTCTTCTCTGTTCATTTCAAATAAATTTTCATAACCGTATTTTCAACAATACAATCTTTACATAGCATAATTAGATATAAAGGCAAGAGTGCATGACTTGTTGGCTACTAGACTGTATATACATAACATTTAATATGTCTCTATAAAAATAGCTTTTTATTCTAAATTTTGGGGTTTGGAAGATACTTCAAACAAATAATAAGTAAAAAAAAAATACTGCACCATAAAGGCTTCTTGTTTTTTAAAATGATGCAGTGTCCTGCCAAAGCCCAGAGGATGGCTACAACTGTAAACCTAAGAAGATGGAACACCTTCATTATAGCCAGCCAAAGCAACATCCTGTTTATCTATTGTCGACCATTAAACAGACCTCTAATATGTTACTTATTATTCTGACACGCATGTGTACCACAAACATCATAACGATACAGAAAAAACAAATGACAAAATTCAGCAAAAAAACACAAGAACACCAGAATACTAGAAACATTAACAATATATCATTAAGTTGAACATGCTAGAAATATTCACTTGAAGCTAAAGACCATAGCTACACCCATTTGACAAAAGTGTAATTTTAAATTCTTTTACTGAGAAGCCAATCCAATATGAGATCAACAGGGTGAGAAACATCGAAGAAAAATATTTAGACAGAAGAGTTCCAACATATTTTTGCCAGTTGTTTGGTGGCAATGCAAAAAAAAAAACGAGAAGATCTTGCAAGGTTTTTGCTCCTCAGTCCTTTTTGGTCAACTTTTTTTCAAACAGAATAAGGCTTACATCTGTGCAATTTTTTCCCCCCACCTTATTCTGACTCCCAAGAGACAAATTAAAAAAAAAATAAATAAAGTTAATGAAATAATATTGTTTTTCCAAGAGAAAAGATATATATGAATAATCTCATCATTTTTCAACAACAGTTTGTATAGTGTTGAATACCATCTTATACTACACAAAAACATAATATTATGGCTGAAAACCTAATTCTTAAAACATATAATACTAAGTTGTCTCAGTCTATAGAGTACACAAAAGCTTGAAAAGAGTGAATTTTTTTTTTTTAAGTTAATTGCAAATTCAGTAATATGTCCCATATGGAGATTTCTCACATCCCTTATAATTTTCTATAAGTTTTAATCTAAGATGTCAAAGCCTGTTGAGCCAGAAAGGTGCCAATAATTGAACAGAGTAGGGAAGGCAACAAGGAAATAGAGCAGTATATTATTCTTTCTGTCAGTTACTTTAAACATTACTTTTTAAAGCATTAAGATGTTTGAAGTTCAGTTTTAAACGCTTAACCAGGCTCCACAGATAACTACATACATCAAACTAGACCCCTCTTATAATCTATCATTCCAATTCTTTTTTTTTTAAATAGCTAATTTAAATCCTTCATTAGCTGGATAGTCTGTTTATTTCAGTCCTTCTAATGTATAGTAAAAGGGGTAGTTTTAGATCCCTAGTATGTCTAAGTAAGCAAAAGATTATACATTATGATAGTATTAATTTTAAATGTAAAATTTCTGAGCTTACAGCGTTCGAAAGATGATATTCCAAGGTCTCAAATACAAAACAAAAATAATCTCTTTTTAAAGTACTTTGTTAGTTTGTAGGATAAAGTGTTTGGTTTTAGTCATATCACGATAGTAGTGTCAGTGTTCCACAAAAGAGATGCTGTTGAGTTTCTAAAGAAAAAAAAATAACTCTAATCAGTCTGCTACACTACAAATGTCCCCATATTAAAATTCCTCCAAAAATATATATGCTGTCATACTTGCAAGTAAGATATTTACCAAAGGAAATTCTAAATCAAAAATATAAATATTTTAGTTTACTTAAACACTATGATAAAACAAAGTTAAGGATATAAGATGAATGGGAAAGGAATGCATATTGATAAATCTATGGTTTTAAAAGATGTATAAAAATTTACTGAAATTAATGTCATATAAGCTATAATCTCTTTCAGGCTCTGCAAATATAACATTAGTAAAGCTCAAAAAAACATTAACTTCTTAAATTAGAAAACTACAATGCCATCCAGAATTTACATAGTTGTATAACTTCTCTGAGTTACGGTAATTTGATAATTAACATGTTGAGCTAGATTTCTCCTTTCATTTAAACGACTTGTAAGAATGATAGTCAATAAACCCTCTTGAAATTACTTCCTGCACTAACTTGTGTCTGCTTAGATAAAAAACAATTGTGCTTGATAGTATAACATGGATATATAAAAGTCAAGTTAATATTCACCTCTGTGTAATAGACTCGGGTTCAGTATCCCACTCTCCTCCTAGAGTATGTTGTGATAACCATTAACTTATGTGAAAGTTTTCATGGAACTGTCATTGAAAATCTGTCTTCACTCTGCTTAATCAGCTTGCCAATGTATAATCAATCGAATGACACAGGCCACTGAAACTTAGTATGAACATCAATTGGGAACAGCACTTATCTTCATTCTATTATTCTCTTATACTAACTTCCTTGATACAAAATTAAGAATATGTGCATAAAGTACTTACAGACATGCCAGTAAAGTAACACTACAGTAAAAGTCAGAACACTCAGACTCGGTCTCTATGAGGACAGTATAAAATCTACCAAAAATCTTCTGAAAATTAATAGAAAATTAGGAACACTAATATGCCAGAAAAGAAACGATTTTCAACAGCAGTTCCAACAAAAACTAACAGACGTCATCTTAAAACTTCATTGCATAAAGAGACTCTGGTTGATTTAATACAAAAATTTTCGCTCTGGCGTTTTATAGAGCACGCTACGTCTCACGATGCGCGGGCTGTATACAACAGCACAAAAGAGGTTGACAAATTCGCATTGCTATTATCTTCATACATTCAGTAGAGAGGCAGTGTTCAATGCTCCATATAAAAATAAAAAATAAAATAAATAAATAACTGTGACATTTGCTGTAGCTAAATGGAACATTTGTATTTATTTAATAAAAAACCTGCTAATGGCAGACTCTGGAGCAATAAAAGTGTCTTTCATTTTCAAAGTTTCATTCATGGAAAGCCAATTAATCCTCTTTGGTTTCTAAAGCCCAATGAAAGAAAGGTTAGAATATAGCTGTATTAATACTTAAGAGTCAATGATTTCTTTTTCATCTAAAATTTTTGCCATTACTATTTTTCCTCATGGTCACCATGGCAAAGTGACTTTGAATCGTCAAGTTGAGGATTCGTGCACCGCCATGGTCTGAGGTCAGGAAGGGCATTTACTCAAAATAACAAACACACCTGCAAAAACCAAAATCCTTCAAAAGAAGGCACGTCCTAGCCCTTTGTAGAAAAGGCAGTCAAAGACGAAAAACTGATCACTTCACTATCTTTCCTTATGCACGAGTACGTAAAGGAACTCTTCAAACACAGACCAGGGGCCTGAAGCACATCAAGAGAGCTGGAATATACAACTAATTACTGATCACCATATGCTATACATAATACTGCTAACGATAATACCTTCCCTCGAGCCTGTACTTGAGAGGAAAACTGTTCCATCACAGACCAGCTGTATCTAATGACGATACTTCATACTGCGAGACTAAGAAAATAACAGATCTGTTCACATTAAAAAGATTTGGGCAGAAGAAAACCTAAAGAACTGCAGAGGGACTTTACTCCCAATTTATGGCAGTGAACCAAGCTATTAATTACCTGCAACAAAACCCAACTTTGGCACAAAACTTCAAGCAAATAATGATTGCTATTCACAAACGTAAGGATATATATAATTTTTCATCCTGAGCCAACATTAAGAAACTATCCATAGAGCTCTCCTGGGGTCACAGGAAATACCCTGGCAGATGTCAATTGTAAACATGGGATAAACTCACAAAGATTTCCATATCATTAAGGCTAAACAATATTTTTTTTATGTAACATGAAGCCACATGAACTCATGACTAAAACAGAGTGCATATTAAAAGGAGCTACGATGTTAAATGAGGAATCAAAGTTCCATGTAAATATTGTCAGCATACAATTTTTCAACAAAGTGAAAATGAAAGGTAAAGTAGAAAATGGAAAAAAAAAATTGCATATCAACAAAGAAAAAACACTAATATCTTCAAAAGTAAAATATGGAGTTGTGGTAAAATACACAAAATTTTTTGAATTTGGAAACAAACACACCGAATAAAATATTTAACAGAACATTTGCACTCACCTCTTGTAGTCTGGGAATGTCAGTAATAGGCTCGGGGATTGAACGCAAATAGGCAAAGA
>JAXCGZ010022867.1:25000-37500 GCA_037179515.1 Halocaridina rubra
GTCAGGACCCTTGTCTTTTATCCTTATCAACTGCCTAAAAATCTCACGTGGAATACAATATTAACATTCATTCTACCATACCCGATGAATTTCTATATTCAGAGACCATACTGTATATTCTTGTTGTCCACTCTAGTTGTGGATGAGAAAACAACACTACTTTCGTATTCCCTGAGCATCGTAAAAGCTACCTAAATAGAATCTTCACAGGAGGAGGGGAAACAAAATTTTTTCTCTCATTCCCTGAATACACTATGAGCTGACGTACATAGATAGGGGAGCAGGGGCTGACAATCCCACTATCCTTGAAAAGTGTTTCTTGCCATAGAATTCTTAACATAAGAGGAGTGGATTAGCATGGTATAATCAAGCTCGGCCACTCCCTATAGTGTTCCAGTTGCATCCACCTGCTAGCTTCAACAGGATATGGCACAATGTGATAAAAAAATTTTCACTGTGACATTTTGAAAATAGCTACATATTTTTGTTCCAGATAAATTGAATTCAGTAAGGAATAATAATTTGTTAGTCAAATGATTCTTAAAATAAACTTGCTAAAATGTCTCCATCTGTATGCGACATCGCATAGCGCTAAAGAAAGTTTACTTCATCTTAAGCTATTACGATGTAGATAAAAGACACTTGAAATCTGTTCGATTGAAACGACAGTCCCTTATTAAAAAATTATGACTAGCCTTATTTAATGCATTTACATGCCCTTTTATATTTAATATTGTCATTGATATAGCTATGAAATTATTTGAGATCTCTACTGCCCTGGTAATTTACAAGTTCTTCATGGTTTTACTTGTGTACAAAAACAAATTCTTCTCATTCTAAGTATTACTAAAGTCATATATGCAGAATATATTGGCAGTTAATAAAACACACTGATAAAATTTATAAATTTCTAATCAGTGCAGTCAATAACTGTACCAAGTCTTGGAGGATCAATCCACCTCAACTCACTCCAGTTCCCAAGTACAGATACAGCAAGAAGGAGAGTATCTGAAAGGGCATTCACCCAAGAACTTTGAAGCAATTCATACTCTTACATCCAAGTAGATAGGAGAGCAAGCTTATATAAACATGGGAAGAGTTGCAAGTAAAGATGATGATGATCTGAAACATATTGCTTAAAAATTTTAGTGTTTTAACAGTGTCGCAATTTACTGAAGCAAGTGAGTAGGCCACAATTGAAGTAAAAAAAAAAGGCGAGAAGTACATTTAACTTGCCTGTTTGGCCGCCGGATCTAGCGTTGATGTTGTAGTTCGTCTGGCCAACAAATCCTGATAGTAGGTGGATGGAATGGCAGCTTTCAAAGGAGCCACATGAGAATCAATCAGCAATCGCCATACTTTCCCCTAAACAAAAATATGCAATTTATGTACAGTACATCAACAACATACAATACAACATGACATTTCTATAAGATATAACATACAATAAAATATCTACTTTTTTTTTTTTTAACAAAATGTCATATTTACTAAGCGAGTCGATTCAACATAAGTATAAATGGATTTGGGGTAGCAGGGCCTTTGCACACCCTGTCCATCCTCATCTCCTTTGCCAACTGCTTTTGTATCAACCAAACATTCAGGGAGGGTGGGATTGCCAGTCCAAGCTTCACAATTCATTTTAGTCTCATCTTAAGATATACTCGGAATACAAACATGGAATTCTTTTTTTCCCCAAACCAGGAACATAAAAAAAAAAAAAACTAAAAATATGCATAAGTATAACCTAGAAAAACGTTCTAAAGATAAAATGATACTGACTACTTAAAAAATATATATCTAAATAAAACAAATGGGTATGTACTACTTAAGAATTAGCACTTTAAAGAAGAGAAATACAAGTCCTTATTTAAACTACTCTAGCATAAAACCCAAACTACTATGTAGTATGATATACAAAAAAATCAAACAAAGTAGACTTGTGTTGCTTACTCCAAAAAATGCTTTCATAAGACAACAAAATAATAATAACAAAAATTCAGTAACAATATGAAATGCAAAATATATTTCTGGTATGCATACAGTCCAGCTACCTACCTTATACTGGTAAGGAATACCACCTCTTATGAGGTATTTCAGTTCTGTACAAGAGGGAAGTTCCTTGGCACTTGTACCAGCTAAAAAACTCTCCCATTTTTCTTCCCAAGAGTTTCCGTTCTGCTGTTAATAAAAGAGAATTCAACAAAATTTCGCAAAGTACTTTCGGAATTAAATATGAAGATATGAATTACTGCTTATCCCAAACCTCATTTTGTGAAAGAATAACTAGTTGCATGATGCCACAAAAATTTATCGTTCAAGTAAACAAATTTTTTCTTTCGCAACAAAGATACACACCTGAACCTGATTAGCAAGGGCTTGTGATTGCTTTTGCAAATAGATGGCTCTGGAATGAAGACTTCCTTCATCGGGAGCATAATTACAGAAGCCGTATTCGTCGTATTCTCTACCTTTATTGTGAATAACTCTTTTTGGTGAAAAGATACAAACATATATTAGAACCGTGTATATGCATCACCTTCAAAAACTTCAACCTACCCTGTTGCTGTACCTAGTATACAAGACCTATAAATATATGGATGTGATAAGAAAGTGTAACGGAGTTAAAAGTCCCCAGCAAGCCCTCAAAGGCAAAGGAAGTATATACTGTATATAAAAAAGAAAACGATACATACTTCTTCTTCTTCGTCTACATCTTTTCCCACTTTTATGTGGGGTCGATGTTTCTGGCCAGTTTTCTCCATTTGTTTCTGTCCCATACCTCATCACCCAACAAACCTTTAGACCTCAGGTCGTCATTGATGCAATCCATCCACCTAAGCTTTGGTCTCCCTCTCCTTCTCCTACCCTGTATATCTATTTCCATCACCCTCCTCCCAACATACTGTTCATCCCTCCTAATGACATGACCATACCATCTTACTCTACTTTCTTGTATCTTATCTGATATTTCTCTAACTTTTGAGTGACCTCTAATTACAGCATTTCTGATCTTATCGCTTCTTGTCACCCCACACATCCATCTCAACATCATCTCTGCCACATCCAGTTTTTTCTCTTGTGTCTTCTTTATTGCCCAAGTCTCTGCTCCATCATCGCAGGTCTCACAACTGTCTTATGCACTTTACCCCTCAACTTAATCCCTATTCTCCTGTCGCACAGCACCCGACACTTTCTTCCAGTTCTTCCATCCCGCTTGTATTCTGTGGGTTATTTCTGACTCTAGGTCACCATCCTCTGTCACTGTTGATCCCAAATACTTGAGCTTTTCAACTCTTTTCAACACCTTCCCCTGCAAATTGACCTCCCCATCCTCATCATCTCTCAACCTCAAGTACTCTGTCTTCTTCCTGCTAATTTTCAGTCCTTTATCCTCCATCACCCTTCTCCACTCCTCAAGCTTCTCCTCCACTACCTCTCGTCTGTTGCTACACAGTACAATGTCATCTGCAAAGATCATACACCATGGAGACTGATCTCTAATACCCTGGGTTACTACATCCAAGACCAGATCAAATAGATATGGACTCAAAGCAGACCTTTGATGCAGACCAACATTTACTGAGAGACTTTTCGTCAAGCCCACACTGTTCTTAACATTTACCTCTGCCCTCTCATACATATCTTGGATGATTCTTACATATTTCTCGGGAACTCCCTTTTCTCTAATACACCTCCACACCTCTTGACGTGGTCCTCGATGATATGCCTTTTCCAGGTCAATAAAGACCATATGCAGTCCTTTCTGTTTCTCCCTATGCTTTTCTATCATTTGTCTCAAGGCAAATATGGCATCCACTGTCCCTCTTCCAGGTATAAAATATGATAATGTTTCTGTTAAAGCATATTTTTCTACGATTACAATGGATACAATCCCCCTTCATGGGGTTGGCCGAGTCAAAGCACACACGTTTACCACAAGCCAAACATACCTCGATCACTCCTCCTAGTGCCTTGTGAATATAGAGTTGCCACAATCTCCCCACACCATCCAGTTTGGGTCCCCTGGGAAAGTGGCTAAGGATCTACTACTGTGAGGATGAACAGTTTTCTCACAAAACACCCATCTGTCCCAGTTAACTGCTCTAGCAGGAAAAAAAAATTCCTTTGGCTCATGTCACAAACACACATCTTTCTCCATTCATTCCTATCTCTGGCACTCTCACTTCTCTATTATAACACGTGCATCCAATTCTCTTTTCACCCAATCCATGTATCTCATTCTAGGTGTTCCCTTTGGCTTTACTCCAATCACTTCTGTACTCCATACTTTCTTAAGAGTCATTCATCACTCATTCTTTCCATAAGTCCAAACCATCTTAATACTCTCTGATCTAACTTTTCCAACATCTTTGTTTGAACATCAGCTCTCTGCCTCACCTCCTCATTTCTCACACTATCCTAGGTACACCTAACACACATTTCAAACACCTCATCCCAATTACTATCAACTTTTCTTTTTTATCCTCTCTTGCATTCCAAACTCTTTTCAATACAATGCAGTCTGATGATCACTCCTTCATATATCCTTCAATTTGCATTTACTCCTTAACACCTGTTTCTCATCATACATTGCATCCCAGCTTGACATTTACTCACTTCCTTCCTTGATGAATTATCTCCAAATACAATCATTCATTCCCTGACACATGCAACTCCAGATACTTAAAACTATTAACTTCCTCAAGCATCTCTCCATTCACTCTCACATTCAATCTGCCATCAGCATTCCATATACTGTGATCCCTCGTTTATTGCGGGGGTTCGGTTTCGGGACTGGCCGCGATAGGTGAAAATCTGCAAAGTAGGATCACAATATATACATAAGTATTTTACATTTATTTTTACCTTTACTGTATAAACCTCCCTGCACTGTTAAAAAACCACCCATCACTTTATTAAAAACAGCGCGCAAGCGTTAATTTATATGAAAGTGATAGGTAAACTTACCGTGAATGAGGTGATGATGACGTGACATACTCATATACATAGGTATCTTATATTTATTTTTACCTTTACTGTATACACCCTCCCTGCACTGTTAAACAGCCAACATTTACTTTAAAAATAACAGCATCCAAGCGTAAATTTATATGACCGTGATAGGTAAACTTACCGTGAATGAGGTGATGATGACGTATAGACTCCAGAGGAAATTATTCCGCAGCCAATCACACCTTTACAGCTGCTTATTGCGAGAGAAGAACATGGTAATGGGGAGTTGCTGTCGCCGTTTCTTCTTTTGTTGGGAGATGGTCTTCTAAGAAATCATGGCATCGTTGAGAAGATTGCGGAAGGTCACCGAACGAACCATATTATCGTCATGTTCTTGCGAGAGCTGTTGGACTCTTTCACATGTTCATACATGGCTGCCAGACGTTCGAGTGTAAGGCCAGGTTCTTCTATTTCTTCGTGCGTTTCCTCTGGTTGTTGTTCTTCCTCCTCTTCGCTCGCTGATTTTGTCATTTCCTCCAAGTCTTCATCAGTCAAAGGCTGCGGGTGGCAGTTGAACAGTTCATTCACGTCTTCGTGAGTCATATCGTCAAAGCCTTCTCCTCATGGAAATGTAGCCAACTTCACAGCTTTCGCAACTGCCGAGTTATGGACTTCGTCAGGAGCGAATTCCTTGTAGTCGCAGATGACTTCCAGCCACAGTTTCTTCCAGCTGGCATTGATTGTGGCTGGCGTCATCTCTTTGATTGCATTCTGAATATTTTGAAGGCATGTAGCAATCGTGTAGTTATGCCAGTAAGTCTCCAGTGAGAATTCTTTGTCCGAATCCATGGATTCAACCAGGTTTGCCAGGGCATTTCGTGTGAAGAGGGCCTTGAATGCACGAATAACGCCTTGATCCATAGTTTGACTCAGTGATGTCGTATTCGGTGGCACGAACTCTACTTGAACACTGTCATATTCGAAATCAGTTGCGTGGCCACCAGCATTATCCATCAAAAGAAGGACATTATATTTAAGGCCTTTTTCTGCAAGATAAATTTTGACCAGAGGGATAAAGCATTGGTGAAACCAGTCCGATGTTAGGCTTTTCGTGATCCAGGCCTTAGGGTTATGCATCCAATACACTGGAAGCAGATTCTTATTCTTATTCTTCAAAGCCCTAGGGTTCTTAGACTTGTAGATAAGCCCAGGCTTTAACATGAAGCCCGCAGCATTCCCGCACATGATGAGGGTAACGGGGTCTTTAGCTTCTTCCTTGAAGAGAAAAGTGCAAGATGGCATTCTCTTCCAAATTAACCCAGTCTCATCCATGTTAAACACTTGCTCAGGAGCATATTCCCCTTCAGCGATAATTTTCTTAAAGTCTTTGTTCACATAATCTTCAGCTGCAGCTGTATCTGCAGAGGCAGTTTCGCCATAAACTGAAATGCTCTTTAGGCCATAGCGTTTCTGAAATTTGGCGAGTCATCCCTTGCTTGCCACAAACGAATGTTTCCTCGGTGGAGAATCGCTGGAGGGTCCTGGTTGTGGGTCGTCGATATCTTCTTCTCTCTCCTCCTCTCCACAATCGCCACTGTCGTCATCGGGTTCGTTTGCAGCGAATGTATCATACAGCTTCTTCGCCTTTGTTTGTATGATATTGCTGTCTTTGCTGATGTTCTTCTTTCTGCAGTCAGCAATCCACAGGGCGAAAGCAGATTCCATTCGCACCATTATCTTATTGCGGGGTGTTACGACCCTCTTCGCTGTTTTACTAAATGAAATAGTCGCTGTTTTCCTGATATTTGCCTCGTCCTTTTTGATGTATCGAACAGTAGATTTGTTGAGGCCAAAATGGCGGCCGACATCCGCGAACCTTCTTCCTTTCTTCAGCATATCTAACAGTTTTACCTTATCTGCTATGGTCAACATCTTCCTTTGCCACTTAGGCTTACTACCAGAAGCCGTAGAAGAAGAAGGATGCTTGGGAGGCATTGCAGAGGTTGAAAAACGTGAGTAATAAAAATCACAAGGTTAAGAAGCACAACCCGAACGGCGCACATGTGAGTTAGACTGAACGGGTGAGGCGAGACAATGGAAGATGCTGGGAGAACCAAGCTTCAATCAAAAAGCCAATCACACCCCATGATACAGAACATACAAAAAAAAAATTCTGTGATTCGTCGTCTCCCACCCTTTCAGCCAATAGCATCCCATGAACTATATCATGTAGGTGCAAGTCTTTGCATTTTCCAAGATGCAAATACAGTGTATGCTATCGTACAGTATTTCACATGGTGCAATACTGTGAGTTATATGTTTAAATTTATGTTTTTTACTATTTTTTATTGTTTTAATTATTCTTAGGCTGGGAAATACTTTTTTTATCTCTAAAATAATGAAAATACTGGAAATTTTAATATGTACTAGCTCACGTAGGTGCGACCCTTTTAGTTTTCCGAAACGCTGATATCAGTATCGCATATTACATATTGCAATACTGTGAGTTACATGTTTAAATTTATGTTTTTTACTATTTTTTACTCCTTTATTATTCTTAGGCTGGGAAATAAATTTTTTATCAATAAAATAATAAAAATACTGGAAATTTTTATATGTGACAGCTCACCTAGGTGCGACCCTTTGCGTTTTCCAAAACACCGATACCAGTATCGTACTTTCCATGGTGCAGAGTTACAAGTTTAAGTTTATGTTTTTTTACTATTTCTTACTGTTTTATTATTCTTAGGCTGGGAAATAAATTTTTTTATCAATAAAATAATGAAAAAAAAATTCCATAAAAAATGAAAATACTGAAAATTTTAATTTTTGAATATTCTTGCATATACCCAGAAAAAAAAAAAAGCTCGCCAAAAAAACCACGATGCACTGAATTCGCGAAAGGTGAACCGCAATATAGCGAGGGATCACTGTACATTTCATGACATTACTTTTATTAATATTCACCTGTAACTTCCTTTTCTCACATTCCCAGACAAACTCATTCACCATATGCTTCAGTTAATCTTCAGAATCAGCCATTAGTGCCATATCCTCTGCAAATAGCAAATAATTTACTTTTCAGTAAACTTCCATTCTTACAACAAATCCCAAGCCTCTGCCTGACACTTTCTCATATACTTCCCTTACCACTCCATCAATAAGCACATTAAACAACCATGGCATAACCCCACATTCACATCAAAGCAATTACTCTTACCATTCCTGACTATAATACATACTCTACTTATCATGTAAAAATTCTAGACAGCATTCACCATACTTCTATTTATTCCATACCAATGTAGTCCACTCATCAACACCTCTCTATCAACCACGTCATACGTTTTTTAAAACCCATAAATGCCCAAAAAGTGTCCACAGCTTTCCCAAGGAATGTTTTATTTACCTGTCTTACCACAAACACTGGATCTACACACCCTCTTCCTCTCTTAAACCCACACTCTTCTTTCCTGATAATTTTCTCGATACCTTTCCTGATTAATTTCATCATACAATACATTCTAAAACTACTATGTTCGTACTTATCTCCCTCCCCTTTATAATGAGGATCTACACATGCAAGCTTTGAATCAATTGGGAACCTATCTTTCCTGTAACACACATTCAACAAACTCCCCATCCATTTCAATATTGTCACTCCACCTTTTGACAAGCATGCTACATGGCTCCCCTTTAATCCTGGTTCTTTACCGGATTTCAATACTTTCAACGTAATTTTTACCTCATCTCATGTGAAATCCGTATCATTTTCATCATCTAGCAATTTTACTGTAAGTCGGTGCATAGAGATTTACTTATTCTATGCAATAAAGAAAGATATACAATCACATAGCTCTTATATTGCTAATATAATGACAGATTTTAGATTTAACAAATAAAATAATTACAAATACAATATTAACACTTCCACAAAGCGAGTGAGTTAAATACAATTCTTAAAAATAATAATACTTTAGACATACTTAATCTTATGTTTTTAAAGAAATAATGCCATTCCCACAAAGTCTAGCAAGGGAGGTCACAATCATGACAAAATGAAGTGAGGTAATGCTACAATATCTTATCTCACCTAATTCACAACTCCTTTGCAGTGTTTTAAGGTAAGAGAGTAAATTCATATACCGAGAATTGACGATACCAACTTCCTAATCCCTTTTAATTCCTTCATATAACAAACAAGGAACACAAACGAATTATAACCTAATTTTAACTCCAATCCATGCATTGTAATTAAAATGATGAAAATCATAAATTGATTAAATGTAACTGTACCAAAATAAAAATAGTGAAATAAATATACTCATCAACAGTTCATTTGCAAGCACAGTGCAATGCCATTTCATAAGCTATGATGTCTCGACATACCTCAGATCTGGAGACCCTTGGGCTTCTACAACATCTTGCAAGAGCTGGGAGACAACGGATGGATCATGCTGCGTAGCTCTAGGAGAGTGAAGTTCATTTAAAAGTAATAAATACTTACTCTGGATCTGATAAAACTTAGCTTCCCACTCACTAGATTCTCTGTAAAGAAAGATAAATTGATCCAAGTCATGTACTATACTTAAAATGCCATACATGAAGACATTAATTCTCGTTTTCTACTTCAACATACCCAATCAATCCAAGTCTCTTAGCCAAGCTGTTCTGTGGCGAGAGCAACACATTTAAGGAGGAAGGAACTGCCTGACTCCTCACTACCTCTCCTCCTAGTTGAAATTCATTATATGAAGGGAATATAAGTGGGAAAATTATATCCCCCAACACCAAGGATATGCCTCTAAGTCACTTTTCACGAAACAAAGGAAATATGAGGGAATAATTCACGCTGTCACCAACAATTACAAGATTAGCTACCTGTTAAAGGAAAATTTTACATTTACCTTAGGTCTGCGCAAGAGTCAAATACACAGAACTTACGTAATCAATTTCTGTTCTCTATCAGACGCCTGTTTCCTCAGGAGATTCAGCTCAAGAATTTCTTTATTCAAATAGGCATTCTGGCATCTGTAAGCCTCTAAGGAATCCTTAAGGGCATCTCTTTCTATGTCCGTTGTTTGCGTTCCCCTTGTGACAGTTTCCAACGTCATGAGAGTAAAAGCCGGAGGAAGAGATACGGGACGACTGACTGCCACTTTTTCATCCAACTGATGAGTTAAAGTTACGATAGCTTTATCTTTGGCCTGGAAATTAATAGAAAAAGAGTTGAACATTTCCTTAACAAGGAAAGGTATCATGAATCTATTTGCTATACTAAATTAATTATAGCTCTACTTTTGGGCTGGTAGAAGTACTATGTACTTAACATATTGCAATACTGTGAGTTACATGTTTAAATTTATGTTTTTTACTATTTTTTACTCCTTTATTATTCTTAGGCTAGGATTAAAGGTGTGATTCAATATAAATGACCAATTCATACCACTACATACCAATTAAGTGTTCAGATATGAATTTAAAAAATTGTAAGATAATTGTCTCTGAAGACAAAAATATATATCGGGACACCTTTGTTTTCTTTAATCAAATTCTGCATACATCCTTTAATAAATAGAGGTGTATGCAGACACTTGACTTAGCCATACAGTCTTCCAATGTGGATGTTGCTCTAAATACTTCCAACTAGAAGTCTTAAAGAAATGACCACCTGAGTGTAGTTTCTCGGTGTACAAAAAAATTTTGTAATTGTGCTGTGTTGAGAGCTGAGGTACTCGCCTGGGTGACCAAAGCCACTTCCAGGTTATCATGCTCCATATGGGGTAGGGGTTTGTTGAAGGGATTATTATCCCAATGAAAATGGGATATTAAAACCTGAGTGATATCCGCGGCAAAGCGGAGCGAAACAACGGCAGTTACACCATGAAGACTAGTAGTAGTCTTACTTTATTGATCAAAATGGTAAATTCATATACAGTAGATTCAAGCTACAATAGCTAATAGTTTACTCTGGGGAGGTAGTATAAAAATAAGATCATATTTATATAGATAATGTCAGGATGCAGCCTGAAGGGTATTTTTAGTTTTATAAAAATAAGACTCAAACAAAACGATTCCTGGCCATCCCTTAATTTTGACCCTGTATGTGATCGATAAGAAAAGGCGACAGTAAAAACCACTGAAGGACAGAGAATGATAAACAAGAAAGACTTTAAACACAGCTGAACAGATTAATCCATCAAGTTGACTGAACTGAGTATAAAAGTTTTAATTAATAAGTAAAGCAAAAGCCAAGTGTCATTGTACACTATAAGTAATATAATAATTTTAGTGAAAGTTCCAATATGTTTGAAACAATCAGAGAACAGTTATACTCACTTCAATTAAAGAGTACAGCATGGAGAGTTTTTCTGTTAGGTGTTCGTGATGACTCTCAGCACTGGACACTTGCTCAGAAAGCACTGCTACTTCATTTGTTAGTTTCTGATTCTTGTGCTCCAAATCAACGATATGATGATCCTTACTACGTAATATCTCTAGGACATGCGTATCTGTCAGGTCACTACGATCGAGCTGAATTCTGTTGTAATTCAAAAGACGTAAACACATGAAAAATTTTTATCGTGTAAACTACCGTCTCCCTCCATGGTCAGCAAGATGACCACATCCAAAGGAAGACAGCTGCAAGGTAATAAAAAAATAAAAATAAAAATCACTTCCATATCTCTAAGGGTAAAGATTTCTTCACAATCTCAATTATGAATGTTGAGTTTTGTGAAGAAATCAAGTCGCAGTCATTTCTGCTATTCAGAAACATGCCTCATGTTTTCCTGAATTACCCTAGACCAATTATAAAGACTTGACATTGTCTAGTGACATATGAATGATCATACAGATATGATATTTTATTGACTACAAGAGAGGATTTGTAAAGGGATATCTATGGCAAAACATATGAAGGTATAAAAAGAAAAAAACAAAAAACTAAAATTATCTTGGGCAAAATTTGTCATTCTTAACATAGTTGGAACTTTAAATTCAGAGTGATGTTACTTACAAAGTACATTTTTCTTGATGAAGAGAATCAAGATCCTTTTGTAAAAGATCTATGACTTCTCTAGAAGCATTATATTCATCCTGAGTTGCACTCAAATCTTCTTTCAGGGATTTAAGTTCTCTTGTAAGCTATGGGAAAGTTCATTTAATAAGTACGTATTTTTTAATAAGGCAAAAAAATCTCTATGAAACTTGCAGGGTGACCACAATTAAAAAACTTAAAATGGAGTCGCCAGGGCTGCCCCATACCCTGCACATCCTTACTCTTTCTATCAGTTATTCTTGGCAAACCAAATTACTAATGACACTAGCAGGTAGACGCACCATTTTGTTCAAGCCATTACAAAGAATGCATACACTATAATATTTTAAAAAATTTATGATATTTAAAGCATGACAAGAGAAAATATATACCTTAACCTACCTCCTCACATTTTCTACATGCGATTTTTGTTGAATGTAGAGGAGTTACATCCAAACCTTCGGGTCCTTCAAATGACGAAGATCTCTTTCCTCTTAAAGAACTG
>JAXCGZ010022867.1:45000-52500 GCA_037179515.1 Halocaridina rubra
CAAAAAATCAATATTACAGCTTAACTAAAATTACCTCAGGAAAATTACCATCATATTCATCACAATGTTTAAAGCATTATCAAATCTGCTTATTAGTAACTTGAAAAGCTTTAAAAGAGTTTTTCATATATAGTACCTCTGATTTTTATATAAGTGTATTTCAATAAAAGGTGAAAGGCAAAGTAACACTGTTCTAAGTTAGGGAACTGCATTTAGATTAGATATATTTCATATTCTAAGTACCAGACCCCTATTCTTTTTAAAACAGAAACAAAAATATACAACTATAAAACAAAGATATACAGACACTGGCTGTATATCTACTCTCACCTAATGGTAAACTGGCCTTCATTCTTGTTCTCAGGATCAAAGTAAAAAGTAGCCAGGGCAATATCAATAACACCAAGTGGTTCAGAGTCATTTTTCTGCTTGTAGTAATACAATTTGCAGACTTTGTCGGAATACACAAACCATCGCTTCTTAGCAGAGCTCCCCAGGCTTCTTAATCCAGGGACTGGTGGTTTTTTACTAGACCACTGAATCTTGTACAAGTATCCACATAACTTATATTCACCCCTGGGATCTTGAGACTCTGCTTCGTCTTTCTCGTCAATCTTTGAAAGACTTTCATTCAGCCTACTCTTATTTTTCGATTGAAATACATCAGTAATGGCTTCGCTCGTTGTTGATATATCCGTGGGATTAGAATTTGAGCGTGGTCGAGTCTCCACCTCTTCTAAATCTGTACATTGTTCTTGCGATGATGACACTTGTTCAAGAGGCTGGTAAAACATCTCTAAGTGTATCTGATGAGAGCATTTCCAAAAATGACTGGAAATAAATATAAGTAAAATACATAAGTAATATAAAAAACTGGATAAGGATAGCAAGTACATATCTTTTCATGGTAAGATATGTACGAGATAAAAGTGAAAAGCTACTGATATGTTTTCTGCTTTTCCATTCCCAACAAAGAAACCTTTTGTTCATAAAGAAAAAGACATAACCCCCTTTGCAACTAGGTCAAATAAAACGCTTTGAAAATTTCACCGTACATACCACTCATAATTCGGAGTGAATATAGATGTAAAACACTAGCCAGTAAATACATATTGGATCAAGTCCTGTCAAACGCAAGAAAATTCACAATATTCCATCTATTACAGTGGCAAAAATGCACCAAACATGATTTCTTCATAAGAATGTCTATACTGCATTATGTTCTTCTTATACCTGTGGCAAAAAATACTTACAAATGAAAAATACTATGGCAAGACATTAAATAGTAAGTATGACCAAAAAGTGCTTTAGATATGCAATAAGAGGTTAGAACAATGCTTTCCAACCTATGTGGAGATATAGCCTTCTTTCAAACTGCCCAGTAACGCAGGCTGTTGTGATCCCTGTCACATTCACATAAAAAGGCATTTTAATGGAGTTAAGAAAACATTTACTGAAGATATTTTTTAAGATATTAAAAAACTTTCAATGGCATTAGATAAATATGCAATTACATATAAATTATTGCAAAAATCACATCAATAGGGATTTCACTGAATATTTTTTGAATATTAAAATACTGACATCTCTAAGAGAAATTAACAAGTAAATATCGTTTAATTTTATCCTTTCTCTCCCAAGATTTAGAGAGCTGTCATGCTTGTGGTAGCATCTGGGAATTAAGTTTGGAAATTTACAGACATGTATTTGGCAAAGCCAGCCTGATATTATCGTCAATGCTTAACATGTTTCTAACCTTTTTTTTATATAAGGAATTTCTAAAAATCCACTCTCTCGGAGACAAGTGGGTGCAAAAGAAGGAAGATCTCACAAAGCAAGAATGGTGATACTTGGATATGACTGAGGTATAGTTGGCTACATCCAGAGAAGCAGAGAATGGGTTTCGTACCATAACAGCAACTTCTCCTGTGAGCTCAGGGAAGAACAACTAAAATTCCTTTACAAGGAAGTCAAAGTACTCAATAATCTCCTACTCAGGACTTCATATAGTTTACCTTCAGATTAACTAAAAACATTACAGAGATTTTCAAATATGGCAAAATTTACTTTCCAACACTAGTTTCCAGCTTGGATATAAACGTATGCAAATTATCATGAATGTTAATTATGTGTGTTACCTCTCCCAGTTTCTAGAAGTCAAAAAATGTCTCATAAGTAAGCAACTCTTTGCTTCCCAGTTTCATCGTCAAAGTAAGCCAAGATGTCCTGATTCCTTTCCAAATCAAGAAACAACCTGATTTCATCTTGCTGCTGTAAGACACGATTGATAACATTTCTTTTGGGAACCAACATACAGTGGAATAAAAGTAAAGAATCTCATTCATGTCTATGCAGAACGAGCTGAGAGCCCCAGCTTTGATATATTTCAGAATTTTGATCAGAGAATCAAGTGACTTCTACCCCAGCAGAGCTCTGACCTTGGCAGAGCAGGTGCTCAGTCTGTACAAACCTCAAAGACTTTTTCCACTGCAGTCCTTCTCTCAATATGGGCATTGGCCTCAATATTATCTGCAGCTTTAGTGGTCAATTTAAATGCCCTACAATAAATATTACCCTTTTGATGAGATTTAAATGACTATACTTCACAAGAAAATGAAGTCACATTCTGATTTAACAACTTGAAAAGAGAACCATGGGAAAACTTTGGTTTTATCAAATCCCGATATTTTCATCTGAAGATACTTCTGATCTGCCTCTGAACAGTGTTATTAGACAGAGATATGAGTAGGATAAATTTGTATCAGGACCAGTACATTGGTAAATAAGTAAATAAATGAGTGAAATTGATGTGTTGCTCCATTTAAATTTTGAGAATAACAATGATATTTAATCGATTTGGAAGTGCTTGAATTGAGTCTCATATATATATATATATATATATATATATATATATATATATATATATATATATATATATATATATATATATATATATATATATATATATATATATATATATATATTTTTTTTTTTTTTTTTTTTTTTTTTCTGGGGAGACAGCCCCTGATACTGCATTTGACCTTGGCATGCAACCATATGGTAATACAACCCTTCTGCACCTGCAGTTATAATGCCAGATAATCATCCCAGATGCTTGTCTACTGAAGAGGATCGCTTGACACATACATGACCAGAGGGTCACAGTCAAGTCATGATAATGTCTTGCTTGCCAACCTTCCCCCAAATTGTATTTCAGTCCTTCACATTGTATTACGTGAATAATTAAAATTTTTTTCTGTAATTTGATGGGGAATCCATCCCGTCTATTGGATAACAGTTGAGTAGGTAGGACCAAATACATACCCTCCTAAAATTTTCAGTTTAAAATGCCCTGTAAAGAGGTCCTTAGGGGAACTTTTTGAGAGCCCAGGAAATTTTCCTATTTCACTGCTTATTTGGAGAGCTCTCCCCACTTTTAATATCCAAAATGTAGATTGAGGGGAGATGGGAATAACTGAACCACACTTTGTGTCTTCACAATATAAATCCTTCATAGCTGCATACCTAACCAAACCTAACCAATAACAATATCTAGTAACTGCCCTACATATGTGGGTGCAATAGCGAAATAAGTTCATAGTATAATACCTTCATGCCAACAATGAGTGAAATAAAAATGAAAATTTTGGGAAATTTATCTTTAAAAAACTAATTTCAATTATCAACTCGTTTCTTAAGTGGTTCACAGCGGGGCATTAGGAAGGACATCCAAGCCTTCATTCCTCAGCTCCAATCTCTCAGTGTCTACCTCGTAATGAGGCTCAAAAGCGACTCATAAAACTTAAAAAGGAAAATAAAAGCCATTTTTTAGAACCGTGACCTTAATTAACTAACCTAACTAAACGTAATCTCACCTACAACGATAAATTCCATAAATTTTTTACTTGAGGGTGTGAAAGTAAACGTTTACCGAAACTTACTCTGTGTAAATGAGAGAAGGCGAGTACAGAATGCCTTTTATTATTACAGTCTCTCCTTCACGAATTTTGACAAGAACATTTTCTCCTCAGATCCGACCCGCCTTCGAGATAAACAAACACTAAAGGATGGATTTTGTAGTTATGATTAGAGTGCTTACTCTCTAACGTTCCGAGTCGATGAGCAAAGCCTTTGCAACGGTGCTTCTTTTCTGTATTTTTTTTTTATTGCATTATCCTTTCGATTTCTCTCTCCCAAATTGGTATGAAATCTCCTTTGCTTTTTTCTTTCGTCTTCTTCATATAACAATTGTCCAATTAGGTAGCCTTCGTTCTGGATGTATGGCTACTACCTCAAGTTATCTTAGACTAAGATATGGTTATTTTTCCCTGCGATATATATATATATATATATATATATATATATATATATATATATATATATATATATATATATATATATATATATATATATATATATATATATATATATATATATATATCGTAAGAAGGCAACCGTCCTAGCCCTTAGTAGAAAAGGGAGTTCATGACGTAAAACCGAATCATCATATCATCATTAGTACAAATCTCTCTAATTTTCTCGATTTTTATATACTTTGGGTTCAGCAACCTTTTAAAAATTAATAATAATAATAATAATAAAACCGTACTTTGAAGCCGACATAAAACTAAAATAGATACATTAACATAATTAAACTTTGAGGAAACGTTGTGCTAGTTATCAATATCAAAACCACTTGGAATTTCAATTATTCTCACGCTCTGTGTATTATGTATGAATAAAATGTACTTCAAACTCATATAGACTTTTAAAAGTGGTTGAATTCATTTCCACATTACAAGTGGTTGAACTCATTTACACATAGAAAGTACATTATAAATGGTTGAACTCATTTAAGCATTATAAAATGACAGAATAAGCCTCTTTAAAGATGGCACAATGTGGTGCTTGTTTACCTCTCTAGTCTTTTTATTAACATCCGAACCACCTGTCACTTTTTTCCTACCGCTTCGTGCCGGATGAGAGAGAGAGAGAGAGAGAGAGAGAGAGAGAGAGAGAGAGAGAGAGAGAGAGAGAGAGAGAGAGAGAGAGAGAGAGAGAGAGAGAGAGAGACTTGCCTTCATCCGGCCTGAGCAACAAAAAATATTAATTCAAAAAGTAGCATCTTAAGGACAAACCAGATTTAAGAGAATGATAAATAGGAAAAGGAATGGCTGAAAGAATAATTGAATAAATAAAGACCAATAAATATGGCGGGATTAGGCCTTGAGATGACGATAGATCTGCTTTTAGAGGGAATAAAGGTCATAATTGCGTGTAGATATATATATATATATATATATATATATATATATATATATATATATATATATATATATATATATATATATATATATATATATATATATATATATATATATATATATATATATATATATATATATATATAAAGGGGGCCCCGCTTTACGTCAGGGTTCCATTCCTGACAGCGGACTTAAACCGGAGTTTGATGTAAATTGGAACACCTAAATTCGAACCTACGTCCCCATCAATACTAAAAATAAATACTCTAAATCATAAAAAAAAAATAATCTAAGTTCTTAAGCTAATACATAACAATATGTAAAGTACACTATACAGTATTTCGTACCTACACTACTGTTGTAGGTTTGCATTAGGATGACTCGTATGTCGTAAAACTGATTGATCATTACTTTATTAATTATTTATTGGTCTCTGATGTAATGGAAGAATGACTTAAAATGGGGACCCCATATATATATATATATATATATATAATATATATATATATATATATATATATATATATATATATATAATATATATCATACAATAACCTCTCAAATTTACGCGAGGATAGGTTTTGAAAAAGACTGTGTAAAGTAAATTTTGTATAATTTAAAGTCTATTTACATAAAGAATAAAGTTAATAGACATAGATAAGTTCCACAAGCATGTATAAACAACTATACAAAGAAAAAAGCTAAGTGAAACATTTTACAAGTACCCTGTACTTAACCAAGCTAAAATACGTATGTAAGCTAAAAATAAACAGGCACAGTATTAAAGATATAAAGAAAAACAAAAAATAAAAAAAATTAACTCACTCTATATACGGTGGACAACAGGTATGTGGTTGCGGTGATTACAGTGCTAATCCATAACGACTTTCTGACTGGATTATTCAAAGAAAAATTGACCTAATGACCACAGCCAGAGCTTAAGCCTATGCTTGCAGTGTGGTCAGTCAGTACCCTCTACAAAATAGGATTTTCACCCTTATTGGAGTGATTTTTCCACACAAGTCATTGTTGTACTAGTTCAACAATGATATATGACTCTCTCTCTCTATACCTGTATACAGTAATCCCTCGTTATATTGCGATTCACCTTCTGCGAATTCAGTGCATCGTGGGATTTTATAGTGAGCATATGTATTTTATATTGCCGATTTTCTGGGCATATCACGGGAATCCACGATATGTGGAAATATTAAAATATCCAGTATTTTCATTATTTTGTTGATAAAAAGAAGTATTTCCTAGCCTAAGAATAATAAAACAGTAAAAATAGTAAAAAACATAAATTTTAACATGTAACTCACAGTATTGCACCATATAAAATACAATACTGGTATCGGAGCCTTTGAAAATGCAAAGGGTCGCACCTACGTGCGATAGTACATATTGAAATTTTCAATATTTTCATTATTTTATTGATAAAAAAAGTATTTCCTAGCCTAAGAATAATAAAACAGTAAAAAACATAAATTTAAACATGCAAGTCACAGTATTGCACCATATAAAATACGATATCAGTATCGGCACCTTGGAAAACGCAAAGGGTCGCACCTACGTGAGATAGTACACAGGCTGCTATTGGTTGATGGGTGGGAGACGACGAATCACAGAATTGTGTTCTGTATACTGGGGTCTGATTGGCTTTTTGATTGAAGCCTGATTCTCCCAGCATCTTCCATTGTCTCGCCTCATCCATTCAGTTACTCCCGTGTGTGCCTCTTAATACACTGTGCTTGTGATATTTGTGAAACTCTTGCTTGTGTATTTGAACTTCTGCAATGCTGCCCAAGCGTCCTTTATCTTCTAAGGATTCTGGTAGTGAGCCTAAGCGGCAAAGGAAGATGTTGACCATAGCAGATAAGGTAAAACTGTTAGATATGATGAAGGAAGGAAGAAGTTTCTCGGCTGTTGGCCATCATCACGTCATTCACGGTAAGCTTCCCAATCACGTTCAAATAGCTTAACGCTTGGGCGCTGTTATTTATGGTAGTCTCACCTGTTACACTCATATAAATTTACGCTTGAGTGCTGTTATTAATAAAGTAAAGGGTGAGTTGCTAACAGTGCTAGGAGGGTTTATACAGTAAAGGTAAAAATAAATGTAAAATACCTGTAATATATATGGTGCTGCTACTCTGCAGATTTTCACCTACCGCGGGTGGTCCTGGAACCGAATCCCCGCGATAAACGAGGGATCACTGTATATATATATATATGA